>VWZG01009906.1:580451-597951 GCA_013396735.1 Grallaria varia | reverse complement strand
ATGTTTGCATAGCTATCACAAGCGCTTTCATAAATGATGCTTTAATTAGTCTTAATTAGAATTTGTTTAAGTCAGCAGGGAATGCAGAGCCCGTGAAATGATGTATGTAATAAGCATCAGGCTCACTTTTTACTTGGGGAATAGAGCTGACAAAATCACATCACGTTAAATTGATTCAGTCAGAATTAAAATTCTTATGGTATTAATTAAATGGGGGATCTCATTAGCAGGCTGCAGGGTGACAGAGTGACTCTTTGGCGACCAGATGTGAAGAAGCAGCACCGAACAAGAGCACCATCAGACCAAGGAGTGGTCCTGCGTGCGGCGCCGGGGCCGCGGGGTGCGGGAACAGCCCCCGCAGGAGGCTCTCGGGGTCCCGCAGCACAGCCGACCCGGCCCCTTCCAGCCAGCACGGCCCCAGGGAACAAGGAACCCTGCGGTTTGGGAGGGGTGGTGGCCGCGGGACCCGTCCTGCCAGCAGGACCCCCGGCACCTTTGGCTGCTGCTGGCCCCGCGGCAGGAGAGTCCTGGCATGCTCCGTACCCACCCCAGCGCCTTCACCGAGACATTCCCCGTGTCCGTGGTGATCCTCACACGCTGCAAACTGCTCACAGACACCTGCACTCTTCTTCCTATAGCTGAGCCCAATCTCGCTTCACAAGGCTCATCAAGGAGAGATGATTTTGCCTCCAATTAGCATCTGTTTTGTGAATGGCAGGGGCCACGCGCGGCTCCCGCCTGCGCTGCTGTCATCAGAGCCCTCGTGGGCTGGATTTCTCTGTCCTACATTTCAGTATTTAAAAATAATCTAGCGCCTGAAAGGGGAAACCTCAGCCCTATGTCGGGGTGAGGCACCAGCGCTCCCGAGGGAAACACAGGGATCCTCCTCCATGTCCTCTTCCCTTTTGCCCAGGGATGGAATGGGATGGAGATGGGATGGGATGGGGTGGGATGGGATGGGATGGGATGGGATGGGATGGGATGGGATGGGATGGGATGGGATGGGATGGGATGGGACAGGATGCCTGTATAAAAGTCAGCACCTGCCAGTCCCACGGTCAGGAATCCAGTGTCCCAGGCTACCACCATGCTGGAACTGTCAGTCTCAGTGGGAACGGGGTTTTGGTCTTCCATGTCCCCATTTAGTTTGAAAATCAGCATATTTGAGAAATTTTTTAATGGCCTTATTTCTGCAGCATAAAGACACAGTGTAAACTATTTTATTAATAGTTTTACAGCAAGCAACAGACCCCAAAGTGACCATTCAGGTTCAGGGCTGTGCTCTCAGCTTTTCCATGGCCATTGTCTTCATGAGTCACGACTGACTGAAAGAGCTCCAAGGTTGATTCCCCTATAAACAAAGAAGGAAAAGAAGGGAGAGTTGTTTTATGCACATATTGATATACATGTATACCTATGTTTAAAATTTGTTTCAGCTTTATTTAGGACAAACCTCACTCTGCACCAAACTCCAATGCCTGTCCAGCCACACTGATGGAGCCATGACCTAAAATATCCTGCCATGGCTCTTGGCTTCCAGAAATGGTCCACAGCTGAACTTTGCAGGCGAGTTCTCCCTGCACTACCCACTCTCATACACATATGTAGAACCATAGAACCATAGAATGGTTTGGGCTGGAAGGGATCTTAAAGCTTGTCTTGTTCCAGACCCTTGCCAATGGCAGTGGCAGCTCCCACTAGACCGTACACACAACGTATACAAATATACACATTTGTATACACACAAAGCACACGTGTACTTAGTTTTCTTTAAAAAATCATCCTAATACTTGGATGATAAAAATCCCGGGGATGTTCTCTCTGCACATGCTCTGTAAATAACAGGGCTGTTATTTACAGTTCCTGGCTGAGACAGTCCCCCAGCACAGGGGACCCTCCTGGCCCTGGTCCCGCGGCCCCAGCCCTGCGCAGCCGAACCCGCGGCACAAAAGTTGCCGTCGAGCCTGTTGTTGTGATATCCCGACCCCCGTGCCCGGGGAGAAGAATCCTCCAGGCTAATTAGTCAGACTAACCTCTTGTTCCCAAATCCACCGCCTGGAAATGTTTGGGACCTCACCAGCTTACGCCTCATCAGTATTCACTTCCCCTGCCAGAGCGCGCCAGGGCGGCCGCGATAACCATACGGAGCAGAGATAAGGGCGGCTCAATAGGACACACACAGACACTCGGGGGCTGCGCTGGGGACCTCTGCTGCCATTGCGATAACCTCTGCGCTGGGCCAGCTCCCCGGTCCCGCTGTCCCCGCTGTCCCCGCTGTCCCCGCTGTCCCTGCTGCCACCAGCCAGGGCTCCTCCGTGCCCCGGTCCCTCTGTCCCCGCTGTCCCTGCTGCCACCAGCCAGGGCTCCTCCGTGCCCCGGTCCCTCTGTCCCCGCTGTCCCCGCTGTCCCCGCTGCCACCAGCCAGGGCCCCTCTGTGTCCCGGTCCCTCTGTCCCCGCTGTCCCTGCTGTCCCCGCTGCCGCCAGCCAGGGCTCCTCCGTGCCCCTGTCCCCGCCGTGCCCCGGTCCCCGCCATGCCCCGGTGCCCGCCGTGCCTCCCGTGCTGGCACTGCCCGCGGCTCTCCCGGCTGGGCTCCGACAGGAGCATGCTCCTCACAAAGCGCTGGGATGGGCGCGTCTCACTCTCTGGGTGTGATGGCAGTGCCCAGGATGCACAGTGTCAATCCGGGAGGCGTCAGCCGGCACCAACACCCGGCACCAACACCCGGCACCAACACCTGGCACCAACACCCGGCACCAACACTTCACGCCAACACCCGGCACCAACACCCAGCACCAACACCCGGCACCAACACCTGGCACCAACACCTGGCACCAACACCCGGCACCAACACCTGGCACCAGGGCTGCCTCCGCATGGCCCGGTCCCATCCTCAGTGCCAGTGCCAGTGCCAGCCCAGCCTTGTGCAGGGCGCCCAGCAGGGATCCTGGGAACCCCGTGCCCATCCCCAGTGTGCACACAGGGCAGAGCGGGGCTGGTGCCCAGGCATGGACGGGTCGATGTCCCCACCCGGGGCCATGGGGCACCGTCTGGGCACACACCAGGGTGAGCAGGGGGGCACAGAGCCCCCCACCTGCTCCCAGCACTGCCTCCTGCTCACACACACGGAGCCCTTCTGGCTCTGCAGACCCAAAGATGTGCTTTTCTTCTCAGCAGATATTTTAGGACTTAGTTGAAATCAAATACAAGTTTTTTTAATCTAGTCTAAACCTACTAAAACATTCACTACTCTTACTGCCTAATACATTTATTCATGGCCTATATATATTCTCCACTATAACTAAGCTCTTTTTTCATGTCTTCATTTTTAATAATATTGCTTATGTGAAAATTGCTGGATAAATTATTCAATTCTCTCCATAATCCAGTATATCTGCAGTAAAACTGCTACCCTGGCTCTGCCAATGCATTCATAATAATTTTGGTTATTTGTCTGTGTTCATCTCCTCCCTCCCCTCCATCCATCCCCTCTCTGGTTTTCCCCCACCACAGAGAAGCATTTTGCTCTCACATGATGAAGAGAAGGTACCACATTGGCATCCAAGTCAATATGGATTTCACATGGAATTTCATGTGTATGTGTAACTGTGGAGTAAGCAGGATTATTAATTAATCATGAGTCCACAAAGCTTGACCACCAGACACAAAAATACCTGTTTTGGGGGACAGCAGCAGGGATTCAGGGTGAAGCCCTAAGGCAGCGTGTTGCTGCAGGAGACCATCCTGAGGAGGAGGAGCTCAGGGGGCATCCCCAAGGCTTTGTGCTCACAGGGGGATGCCCAGAGAGTGGGGAAGGAAGTGGAACTGAAAGTGTCCAAGGTCAGGCTGGACAGGGCTTGGAGCAACCTGGTCTAGTGTAAGGTGTCCCTGTCCATGGCAGGGAGGTCCCTTCCAACTCAGAGCAGTCTGTGTTCTATATTCCACGACTCCGTGATTCCATGAAAGCAGATAGTGGTATCAGGAGGAAGCAGGATCCCTCAGTGCTGTGTGCAGGTCCCTGTTCCAGGCAGGAACGGGATCCCTGTCTGCTGGGCTAATGAGGGTGGGACACAGAGGGAAGAGATTATTTGGGCACTAAAATATGAAAATACTTGCAGTGCATTTGTGATGCATGTGGCCCATTCTTGTCACACATGGTGCAAATTAAAAACAAAACCAAGTTCTTCCCTGCCCCTTCCCCAGGGCTGGATCCCCTTCATCACACCCCAAAACCCATTTCACTTCTTCCTCAGCTTCCTCCTTCATTTAGAGATGTCGAAGTACAGCAATAGAGCCATTTGAATAGAAAAAAGGGCAAATAAAATGCTGAGAGTCAGTTTGATCTAACTCAACCTTTTCAAATGACTACACTAATTTTCGACATCTGAATTTAACTGTGTGTTTGCCCCCCAATAAACAGGACGAATAAACACTATATCATTTTTACACTTGAACTGTATTATGATTTTAATGCAGGCTCAGGTGAGATGAGGTCAGAGGATACAATTAAATGGATCTGGTACCATCTGGAGATTAGGGTCTCTTTAACCATGCTTGGGTGATTTATCCATCAGCAACTCATGTAGTGCTTCATAAAAACTGGTATCTATTTTAAAAAAGATATTAAAATACAGTATATTTTAAAAATTAGAGACTAAAATATTGTGTAGTTGAAAGCAGGCAGTTTATTTCTTAGCCACTGGAACAGAAATTCCTATATGAGAATAAATCTCCTGATATTAATTCCCTGTGTTTATTTATACAGGGCTGTTTTGTGCAGGGCAAAAGGGAACACCCACCAAATCCCCAGCCCATTTATGCAAATGTGTAATGAAGTGGCTCGGAGGGTCCGACATTCCCCCAGAGGAAGGAGTTTCCCTCAGGGGAACCTGCCCTCTCCCATCCCCACCTCTGCTCCCCCATGGCCTTTGGAAGGGACTGTGCCAGGAGGGAGCAAACAGAAGTTGGGAGCCTCCAACTACCTTTTATTACAGGGCTGCACATAACAGTCTCTGGCACTGGCCACAATTTGTTCTGTAATAAAACAAAATGGGTGTAAAATCAAATATTTAAAGTGTCAACTTCCAAAGCGAATGTGTGGCTAAAACTCAGTTTAATAATTGATCCATCAACATGCAGATCAAAGGTAAGGCCAAAATTAAACAATTACTTTTCTGAAATTACATTTGATTAAAAATTTCCTGAAAGAAAAACAATTCAGCCATTCTTGTGGACAGTAATTTATACAGTTTAGTGATCTTGCTGTCAATAACATACAAATAGCACTAATATATTACTATAATGCTTCATTTTCATTAAGACATCTGCCAAGTCCTCAAAAACCTTTTCCATTTGGGACTTGACTTGTAATTGCATAATCCCTTGGGGGAGTTTCAATATTATTTTAATCAATTTTAACCACAATACACAATATGGATGATTACATTGCAATGTCATTTCCAAAGTTACTTTCCCCCATTACTCACTCACAAGAGGAGAGGACACTGGAAATGTTGGTGAAAGATATTCCAGTAGGAAACAAATGACAGGGATGCAGAATGAATTTCTCCCCCTTTCAGAAGAACGACAAGGCCAATAAATAAGAATTCACATGAACTGAGGGTTTGCAGCAACTGTTGTCACTGCTCTCCCAAACAATAGCAGTGGCCCCTCTTTCCTGACCCTCTCCCTGCCCTTCCCACCTCTCCAGCAGCACAGCCTCTACCTGAAGGGGTTAGTGCTGATAAACCACAGCTAGTTCCTGTTCCCCCTCTGCTCTGGAGCAGCAATCCCTGCAGTCCAGTATCACTGGGGTGTTGCTCTTTGGGTTGTTCTACCAAGTTTTTGCCACCCTTATCTCCAGTGACACGGTCTGGAAACTCCCTTTATTGGTGCCTGTCACCTCCTCCTGCCCCAGGATTTCCTCTGAACTTGCAGATGATCCTCTCTTTAGGATGAGCAGTGGGTCTGGAGAGGATGAGGGGGTCACAAGGGTCTGGAGAGGACTAGGGGTCCACAAGAAGTGCCACATGAATTTGGAGATGACCAGGGTCCCACAGAGATGTCCACAAGGTTCTGGGGAGGACTAGGGGTCCCCAGAGTCTGGAAAGGACCAGGGTTCCACAATACACTGGAAAGGACCAGGAGTCCAGAAGGGTTTGGAGAGGACTGGGGGTCCACAAGGATCTGGAGAAGACAAGGGGTCCACAAGGATGCCCACAGTGGTCAGGGGTGGACTATGGGTCCACAAGACACGGGGACATCAGAGGATGGACACAAAGGCGCATGAGGGAACATACTGCCAGCGTTTGGGATGACAAGGAGAGAAGGCAGTGGGAAAGGTGGGTGCTCAGCTGTGCTGCTCCCACGTGTGTTGGACGTGCCAGCCCCTGCAGAGCCCAAACGTGCCGTCAGCCGTGACCCCGGCGATATTACAGTGGTAATATTTCCACAAGCACGACCTCCTCCAGATCCGGGTCTCCAATATACTCTGAGCAAACACACTTCCCTCCCTGTCAGGTGCACTGTAGATATCTTCTTTCTCCAGCTGTTTTTTCCTGAATGATCCTGTTCCTTGGATATATGTCAGCCATTTGGCTGCAGTGTTTTAATTGCTGCCACTGAGGTGCGTGTAGTTTCTTTAAAAATGCTGGCATTCATCTCAGGAGCTGCCCCATCCCTCCAGCATGAGCTCTGCTGGTGGCATGTGTTCCTGGTCCAGGGACGTACAGCAGGGCCACACTGAACAAAAATCCCCTGCATGGGATGTGCAGCTCTGGGTGCCCACCCGATCCCCGGAGATGCTCTGCCTGCTCTGGAAAAGAGCGCTAACAGCATGAAAGGCAGTCTGAACTACTTAATAAACATGGAAAAGGCTGCTGTGGCCAGGTGGAACCACAGAGAAAAATCATTAAAAAGTCATTTCCACCAAATGGCTGTTTTAAAAAAACATTTCCAAGCCCTACCTATAGCACTTTGCATAATTCCCCCCTGTTGATGAAATGAAGGCCCTGAGAAGTCTGTGCTCCAGCCCATATGGTGGCAGGTGTGATATTTGGTGGAATCAGGAGGAAAACACAGTGCTGCTAATTTGCCCATTGGCCCCTGGGATGGGTCCCCTGAGCAGCACTGCTCCACGCTGTGCCACAAGAGCTCCACATTGTGCCATGAGAGCTTCACACTGTGCCGTGAGAGCTCCACATTGTGCTGTGAGACCTCCACATTGTGCCATGAGGCTCCACATTGTGCCATGAGAGCTCCACATTGTGCCATGAGAGCTCCACGCTGTGCCATGAGAGCTCCACGCTGTGCCATGAGAGCTCCACGCTGTGCCATGAGGCTCCACATTGTGCCATGAGAGCTCCACACTGTGCCATGAGAGCTCCACATTGTGCCATGAGAGCTCCACGCTGTGCCATGAGAGCTCCACGCTGTGCCATGAGAGCTCCACGCTGGAGCCAGAGAAAGGCAACGGTGGCACCAGCCCTGGCTGGGATGGGGGAATTAATGGCCAAGGCAAATTAACAGCGCTGGCTGCACCACAGGCACAGGCTCTGGCACTGACCACATCCCTAGTGTCACCACTGTGCCCTCACTGAGGTGACACTAAAAGGGTTAAAGAAGTTTTGACTGCTCTACTCCATGAACCCTGCCGGTGGAATGTATTTTGAATCCCTGTTTAAAAGACATGTAATTGCCTCAGATTCTTTATATTATCATAACTCTTCAAAATTGATTGGTTTTAGGTTTATGGAAAAATATGCAAATGCACAGAGAACGACACACATTCCTCATTGTGGGTATAAAAGTAGTTCACAGAGAATCTGTCTGATTGAGTTTGATTACTGAACAAAATCTAATTATTTGAGATACACGTCCAGGCTTTTCTGGAGAGGCATGCTGAAGAGAAGAAATATTTGGGATACGTGAGTGTTGTTTGCCCGCTCAGATTTGTTTGTTCACATATATTTTGACAGGCCAGAATTTTAGATAACTGAAACCAATGTTCACTCTTCAGAGTCAAAACCCTGCGTCGCTGCAGAAGGGCTGGTCCTGATGCACTCATGCTGCCACAGCTCCTCCAAAGGATTACATGGAATCAGAGAATCCCAGAATCATGGAATTGTTTGGGCTGGAAGGGACCTGAGAAATCATCTTGTTCCTATGGGCAGGGACACCTTCCACCAGCCCAGGTTGCTCCAAGCCCTGTCCAGCCTGGCCTTGGATGCTTCCAGGGATCCAGGGGCAGCCACAGCTTCTCTGGGAAACCTGTACCAGGGCCTCACCACTCTCACAGCCAAGAATTTCTTTCTTATATCATTGACATCTGCCCTCTGTCAGCTTAACAGCTTTGGTCCATAGTTTTTGGCATTCTCAATGCAAATTTCCATGATAAGACATTCCACCAGGTTCCTGCTGGTGATGAGGACATTGGGCTGGGCACAGGGACCATGGCCAGGGCCATTGCCATCCCATACCACCCCCAGCACCTTATTCCTGATTTCTCACACATGCTTAAACATTACTTCTGGAAAGGCAGGAAATGATGGAGCCAAAGTTTTGGTCCCTCCTGGGCCTTTGTAAAGGAGTATTTGTAAGCCTTTTAAAGCAGCTTTGAATAATTACAGAATCCCTCCCTCCCATAAACAATCATCACCCCTTCCCAATTATCTACTCAATTATAATCTACAAAGTCTCTTGCATTAGATGAAACCATATGTTCTTCACAGTCACTTCCAGCAGGCACACGCCAGACTGGCACTCCCCACTACACAAACTTCTTCTCCCCAGAATCCCTCCTGAAAAGCATCCTCTCCTGCAGCAGCTCAAGGACCAGCCTTTACACACCAAGCCCCTCGCCCAGAAGATCCAGGAGCATCCTGGACCACCTGAACTACCCAGGACTAAATTCCCGAGGCCACCAACCTTCTTTTTTCTTCCCTTTTTCAATTGCATTGGTTGAGGTGGGCACTGAACTTGTGTGTTTTTTGCAGCTTAGTGAGACAGTTTAGCTCTGGGGCTCGGGGATGTGCCATGGTATGTCTCCAGCCCTGATCAGACTATAACAATCACAATTACTGAATCATCAGGGTTTTCCATCAAACCCCTCTGCCTGTACACGTGGTCATTACCAAAGCTGCCGCTGAGGAAGGATGAGCTCTTGCCCAGACACAGCAGTGTGGACATTGGGGTCAACATGGCTCTTGGTCATCCCTTTTCTTGGTCACTCCCCTTTCAACTTGTTTGGTAAGGGTAAGGAATTATCCCAACCTGAACCATTTCCCCTTGTCCCTCAGAAGGCTTTTCCGTGCCACTGAGTGCTGTACTGGGGGCTGTCAGGAAAGGGGCTGCCCACCCTTTAAGGAAATTGGTGGGTAATAATGAGGTGTAGAGCCCCTCCAATACACTCTGTTATCAAATACAAAGGAATTACTTATGCATGCTGCTCTGAGACCCACCATTAATTAGGAGTTTTACATACTAATCACAACACCAGTTTTCCTCTCCCTATGAAACACTGAGTGATGCTGAGGGGGAGCAGCCTGGCGTGCTGCTCTGGGAAGCAAGGGATGGAAAAATTCCAGACTTTAGGCTCAGTTGCAAGAAAATGGACGCGGGTAAGGAAATAACTGGGCTGATTGTCCTGCAAGCTGATAAATCCTCCAGCAGCCCTGGTGAGGAGGAGACCAGCACCCCAGGAGGCAGAGTTCCTCTTGGCCAGAACTCGCCTTGCCTGTCCTTTGCCATGCCAGTGGGACATAGGATTTCAGGAAAAATTTCCTCCTGGAAAGGGTGGCCAAGCCTTGGAAGGGCTGCCTAGGGAGGTTTGGAGTGCCCAGCCCTGGAGATGCCCAAGGCAGGACTGGCCGTGGCACTGAGGGCTCTGGGCTGGGGGACAAGGTGGGCATCGGGCACAGGGGGGGCTCCGTGGGCTGGGAGGGCTTTTCCAACCTTCACTATTTTGGGGTTCTGGGAGGCAGTGACAGTGATGTGGAGAGAGTGGGCAGTGGGAATCCTCACTCTGCTCCAAGTACCTGATGGGGCAGGGTCACACTCAACAAGGGGCTCAGAGCGTGGGACTCTTTGCTCAGGGTTTTCACTACCTTAGTGGAAAGGGCACATTTTGCCTCTTTTTTGGTGTCTGGGACTAGGTTGGCTCTCCCTGCCTTTCCAGAGGCTCAACTCTTGTGAAGTGTTGCTTCCCACGACCAAAGTCCTGTGCCTTCTCCCACTGAATAATTTACTTTTCTGCAATTTGATTCCTTTTCTCTTTAAGACGTCTGTCCCTTAACCAGTAGAATAAATAAATTTCTATCTATTTTTTTCAATGGGGTTAACTAGAAGTGTTCTAGAATCACAGAATGCTTTGGGTTGGAAGGACCTTAAAGTCCACCCAGTGCCACCTCCTGCCATGGGCAGGGACACCTCCCACCAGCCCAGGTGGCTCCAAGCCCTGTCCAACCTGGCCTTGGACACTCCCAGGGATCCAGGGGCAGCCACAGCTTCTCTGCCCAACCTGTGCCAGGGCCTGCCCCCCCTCCCAGCCACCAATTCCTTCCCAATATCCCATCTAACCCGCCCCTCTGTCTTTTTAGGTGCTTGTTTTATAGCTGGAGCTCATTCAAAGGGAGCCAAAGGGCCACAACTGGTCTTATCATCATCTTCTTCCCAAGGCAATTGCCAGGAAGGCAGAACAAAACACCCCATGTGTCAATAAGGATTTGCACTGTATCATCTATGCCAAAAAAACTAACTCAATCTTCTGCACTTCAATACAAATTAGAATTTATATGCAACTCCCCACTTCAGGTGGGCAATCCAAAGAAATTAACCTCAGGAGAAAATTGCTTTTTTCTGGCTTAACACAGAGCTCATTATCATGTCAGACAGAAGAGACAGTGGGGAAAATGCAAAATCACAGACAGGATACAGTGGTGCATCCATATATTCCCAGCCAAGGAACCACTTATTAGAAGAAATGTTTAAATTCTGAAGAGCAGGACTTGTTCTTCAGGGCAGAGTCAGTTCTGGGGGTTAACAAACTGAATCACACTGCAAAATAGGGAGTCTGCTGGGGGAGATGTCCCTATAGTGTTGATGGTGCGTGGGGGACACAGGACAGTTTTCTGCAAATATCCCAAAGTACTTTACAAACTGGGCAGAGATTTCTGTCCATGTGAAATAAGGATTGGAGTGCATGAGTGCAGCTCTCCTGCCTGCCCTAATTGTGTGATTCCATCAATCAGGATATCTGGATGGGACTTGGAGTAACCTGTCTAGTGGAACGTGTCCCTGTCTGTGGTAGGTGGGTGGAACAAGAGCAGCTTTAAGGTCCCTCCCAGCCCAAACCATTCTGGGATTCTGTGATTCCACAATATTTATCCAGAGAAGTTACCTCATTGCTAACCAGGAGCAGACTCACCAGGAGTCAGTGTTGGTACAGCTGGGGTGGGTGTCAGCAGGGCAGGGGTCGGGGTCACTGGGGAGGGTGGTCCCGGGGTGGGAGGGGACATTCCTTGTGTCCCACAGCAGATGGGGGTTTATGGGACGATCTCCAGGTCAAGGCAGAGCTGCTGAGCCCAGGGCTCTGACACCTGTGGGGCACCATCACCCCCAGGCCCCGGCAGTGTCAGGAGGTGTCCAGGGTTTGGCCAGGGAATCTGGAGAGCAGGAGCAGCAAACCCACGGCCAGGGCAGGTGCCAGGAGCAGCTCCAGGTGCTGCCACACTGCCACTGCACTGGGAGGGACACCAGCTCCTGGGTGGGCATGAGCCCTGTGCCCACCATCGCCTGCATGGGTTTGGCTGGGCTTGGCTTTTCCTGATTTCTTTGGCTGTTTTGCTTCTCTTCCTTGTTCCTTCTGCCCCCTGCCCAGCTGCAGTGCTCAGCAGTCCCACAGCTCTTTGCCAGAGGCTGTGCAGACGGGATGCAGACGGGATGCAGACGAGGATCCCTCCCTCTGAAACCCAGGCAGAGGTGACTCTCTGCGACGCAAGGGATGCCCGAAATCTTGCTGCGGGATGAAGAGTAACAGAAAACGGATGGGGAAGGGAATCTTGTCCTTCGTGGTGTTTGCTAATCCCCAGCCCTCTTCACGGGCTCGGCAGTGGCTGCCCAGACCGGAGCCCCGGGCTCTGCCGGGCACAGCCGCGGGGCCGCGGCCGCTCCTGCCCGGGGCGCGCCGGCAGCGGCGAACAGCTCACCAGAGGGAAGGTGTCACATCCACTCATTCATCAGCTCTTCCTGCGCCGGCAGCGCTACCTGTGCCATCTGTGTCGAGCACTTACGGGGAAGCCTCTCGGCAACTGCCATACAAATCAGGGGCACCGCCAAGGTCACGCTGAAGGGAATTTCGGGACGCGGGGAGGATGTTCGGCGGCGCGGCCGTAAGCAATAACAGCATCCCTGCACCAGCCCTGCTGCATCCCTGGCTGCTCCGCCCCAGCCTCCAGCAGCCCGGGCCCCGCTGGGAAATATGTATTATGCCTGGGTTAATTTACTGATTAATCTCTAGTCAGTGGTTTGTGCTTTCCCCAGATGGCCAATTAAAATTTACAACTGGCAGAGCAGTGCCCTGTTGGCAGCCTGTGCAGGGCCGCCGGCGGAGGAGGCAGCAGAAGGCAAGGGCCCACTGCTGCCTTTTTTGCCTCTGCTGGCTTTAATCAGAGGGGAGAGGGACTCTGCCCCATCACAGGGCACGCTGCTGGGCATGGAGACCCTCCTCCACCCCACCTGCACCCCACCTGATGCCCACAGCCCCCCTCCACCCCAGTGCAGGCAACATCTACAGCTGTTGACAGAAATTAAAGTGCTGCCTGTGAAGGGGACACTGTGACACCTATAAAAGACAAGACACTTTTCCAGCAATTACAGGAAAAACCCACAGAATTTTGTCCTTTGTGCCAGGGCATCCACCCAGACCAGGGCCACTCAAGGAGAACCCAGGTTTCCCAAGATTCCCTGGCCTAAGGTTACATATTTCCTTAGACAAGGGTGTTGCCTGGGCTGGAAAACTACAAAGAGAATTAAAAATCAAACACAACTCGTTTCCTGAAAAGGCCAAACCCAGCAATGATGATCAAGAGACTCCCAGAATCCCAGAGTGCTTTGGGTTGGGTTAAAGCTCATCTCGTTCCCATGGGCAGGGACACCTTCCACCAGCCCAGGTGGCTCCAAGCCTTGTCCAGCCTGGTCTTGGACACTCCCCAGGGATCCAGGGGCAGCCACAGTCTCACCACTCTCACAGTAAACATTTTTTTCCTAACATCTAATCTAAACCTACCCTCGTTTAGTTTGAAGCCATTTCCCCTTGTCCTGTCACTCCAGGCCCTTGTAAAATGTTGTGCACCAGCACAATTTGCTTTTTTCAACAACTGTCCTCATAGGTCCAGACAACACTCTGAGAAATACAGAGGGAAAATAAATTGGGAAAAACACACTTCCGCAGGCACTCCCAGAAGATGTGGCAGTTCTCTGGTTCAGAGCAAAATTCCCCTGCTCCTGCTTCTTTTTTTAAAGAAGCCTTCATGAATATTGATGGTAAACATAATAACCGCAATACTCAGGAGTACAGTCAACCCGTGCTGTGCAATTCACATAATTCCCCTTAAATTAACGGGAGTCCCACGTGTGCCCCGGGCACAGCCTGCGCCCCGCGGGTGCAATGCCCAGCAGCTCGGGGTGCACCAAGCCAGCACCCCTGCCCACCTCCTGCAGGACAGCTCGGGGGCAGGCCCTGCGGGGTGCTTTGTTTCCCCTTATTTTTAAGGCTGGATGCAGCCGGCTGGACTGCACAGACCTGCACAGCCAGTGCACTGGGTGACAAATGCGCGGGAGTTAAACCTGCTGCTGGTTCCATTTCTGAATTCCCAGGGGATCATCCTCTCCTTGCCCAGCCTTCAGCACAGGCTCACTGCCAGGACACTGGCAGGACAGGGGGAGCTGCCTCTGCAGCCCCGGGGACCAGCTTGGCCGCTGCCCCCTGGCAGGGTCCCACGGGCTGAGGGGGCTCTGGCAACAGCCGCTGTCGCAGGGAGACACACCAGAGCACCCCAGGGCAGAGGGGTGCATGGACACATGGATGGAGAGAGGGAAATCACAACAAGCCCCAGGAAAAAGGGATTGAAATTCCAAAGGCATCTTTGTATAGCAGAGCATCCCTCATAGTGTCCCCTGGGCTATGGTCGGGGCAGCATCACTTGGAAAGCTGAAACTGCTGTGCACGTCACTCCATACTCCTCCAGAGAGAACAAACCTGCACTGGCCAGGGTGACAGAGCTGTGGACACAACAGCTCTGGTTTCTGGGACTGGGAGTCTCTCTGGCTCAGAGGGGAGCAAGGCTCCTGACATCCCAGCTTGTGTTCTCCAGGCAGCTCCATGCTGTCTGGAGAGGCACAGCTTCTGCCCACCACAACCACACTAATACAACACGTGGTGGAGGTGCAGTGATGGTTGGACATGTCCCTTGGTATCCCAGCCCTAAGGGAGATGCGCTCATGTCCCTGGACCTTCCCAACCACCCCGTGGCCCCCCTTTGCAGAGGGATCACGGGACACAGCACGTGAGCAGATGTGTCCATCACACAGAGCCCCAGAGTGAGTGACTCCAGCTCCCACACCCCTAATTCATGTCACCACATCTGTTCCAGAGCCCTCCAAAGCCTCTGGAGGATGTCCATAGGCTTTGGGGTGCTTGGATCCCTCTCTTGGCATCTGGACAGTGAGCTCTTTGTGGGGCGGGTGGGAGGCAGGGGTCCCTCAGGGCTCCTGCTCCGTTCACAGCATCCCCCAGCCCCAGGCTGCAGGCAGGGCTGTGCCAGGCAGAGCAGCAGGCAGGGATGGGGCTGCTCCTGGCTGTCGGATCACAGGGAAAGGGATGGTGGTGCCACCAAACCCGGGTGTGCTGCTGCTCCACAGAGTCTGCCCAAGGGACCTATTCCTCTTATAATGTGGCTTTCTGGGAGCTGTGTGTGCAGGACTCCTGTGAAAGCACCAGGGCTGAGCAGAAGTGTCCAGACAGGGCATGGAAATACCACATTTTAGAGAGCTTTGCTCAGAAAGGGACAGAAATGTTGTCTGACACTCCCTGGTTCTGCCAGAGGAGCCAACCAGGCTCTGGCAGCGTGGGGCTGCTGCATCCCCACAGCCCACCCCGCTCCACCCCAGAGCCAGACCTACTCGGGGTCCAGTCCAGTCTGGGAATCACAAGGCGTTGGGGCTTTTCTCTTTTTTTTTATGGTTAAAAAATATCCGCATTTTGGAACAATCCCACACATGTTAACAGCATGACCTGCATGGTTCCTGTCAATAGAGCCAGACTGGTGATCTTTAAAAGGAGATTTTCTCCAGGTGAAGGACAAACATGACATTAGAGTCATCAAACTCCCCATCTGACAAGGACATATAAATTGTAAATGCTCGGGGGCACTAAGATCAGCCTGCCTCTCTTCCAGGCATTTTTCCATCACTGTGAGGACCTGCTGGATATTGTCTGCTCCTCGTGCCACCGGCAGGGACAGGTACTGGTGGTGGCATGGTGGCTGCGGTGTCCCACTGCCCACTGGTGCCTGAGCCCATGGGGCACTGAGGGGCTGGTGGGGGACATGGGGAGGGGGAAGGACAGTGGCTGTGAACGGTCACAGAGCTGGTGGCTTGGTCCTGTGGCCACTTGTGTTGGTTAAGCACCGCTCCTGGATCAGCCCTGTCTGGGTGGGGAACACAGAGCGAGCCCACGGGGCAAGGCAGGCACTGACCCCCAGCACTAAGGGGGGACAGTGGCCAGTTCCTCAGGGCTTGGGGCCACCAGCTCTTACAGCCAGGGCTGGTGCATCCCGACTTTGCCACTCCTCACACCACAGGTCCTCCCCTGGACAGTGGGAAAAACAAGGGGAGCAGAAAGTGTCCCCCCAGTGGTGAGGGGGGGGCTGAGGGTCCTGGGCAGCCCTGGTGTCATCACCCTCTGCTCTGGCCAGGCGTGGCATCCTCAGGCACAAACAGACAGACCAGTGTTTTGGATTCATCCCACATATGGACAGGAGACACCAAGGCAGTGGCACCAGTGATGGACAGAACAGGACAGCACTAAAGGGGTGCCAACAGAGAGCCCCAAGCTGCTCTGGCTGGTGAGGCAGGGTGAGTCCTGTCTAGACTCCTGTTCCCTCAGGGTCATGGCCAAGGGCAACAGCCAAGGCAAGCGAAAAAAGAAAAGCCAGGACTAAGTGTAGAACCACCAGGAGCACAGGCAGGGTCAGGAAACTAGGCACACGCTGCTCTTACTGCCCTACTGTAAATCTGGGAGACTTGCTGGATTTATCCCACCTGAGCACGAGCCTGACTGAGATGGATTTAGTCCTTGAACTGTAATTAAAAATGAGAATGAAATGAGTGCACAGTGCCCGTGCTTGTGCAGATGAAGAAGACACCTCCGTCCTGCTCCGCCGGCAGCTGCTGCCCAGCGGGTGGAACATCAGCTGCACAGCTGGCAGAAATTCAGTGAAAACCTGGAACCCCTGCACGAGCCTCTTTCAGGGGCCGGTGATGCTCCCAGGGCAGGAGTTTGGGTACCAACCCTCCCTGTGTGTGAGCCCTGGGCAGCCCCTGCGGCCCCCGGGGCTGGCTGTGGCTGCAGAGGGGCTGGTGGGGGGGTGGGTGGGGGGTGACACCGATGAAAAGCAAACCCCATTTCTTCCCCTGCATGTTATTTGTGTGCTCAGCAAACCCAGGCACTTCCCCGGGATTCTAGGAAGGGGAAGTTAAGGAAGGTGACTTTCCAATATTAGAAGCTTTACCACAGAAACACTGAATCAAGGGGGTTGGAAAATCCCTCTAAGAATATGACGACCAAACTTTAACTCAGGACCCCCAAGTTCACCAATAAATCATGTCCTCAAGTGCCACATCTACATGGCTGTTAAATAAACCCTGCACCCTCTTTCTGTGCCTCAGTTTCCCCACCTATAACATCAGTTTATTAAGGTTTATTGTTTGTTAATTTACCATTAATTACCCATGTTGGCAGTTCATTTGGTTAGGAAGGACACAGCTGGAAGGTGCTGGATGTGGGCAGCATCCCTGCCCAGCCAGCTCTGTTCAACACTGAACAGCCCTGGAATCAGCTAAGGACCAAGCAAAGAGGAACTGGGACATCAAAAGTTTGATTATCCTGTTTGCACCCTGGGTAAACTGAGGCACCAAGGGGCGACAGGGTCCCTTCCCATGAAAAATGTCACCCAGCCATGCAAGTCGGGTGTTGGTGAGGGGGAATCAGGCCCCAGCACCCACAGAACCAGCAAATGTCTTCATCTGCCATGTGCAAGCCACACAAGGGTTCAGAGAGGATTACAGAATTTATAGCCTCAAAAGGGAAAAAAAAAAGGTATAAAGTGTCACTTCTATATAAAAGTGTTCCTGCCATCTTCAACATATGTAATTCACCTTACAAAGAGGTATATGTGCCATATATGTCTTGTAAACCTCTCCTATATATTTTATATATATATATA
>VWZG01009906.1:563056-574943 GCA_013396735.1 Grallaria varia | reverse complement strand
CCCCCCCCCCCCCCCCCCAGCTCCCAGGACTGCTCAGCACTGCTGGTGTGGTCCAGGGGCGCCAGGAGCTGGACTCGATGACCCATGTGGGCCCCTTCCAACTCGGGATATTCCACCATTCTAGGATTTATGGGCTGTACAGTCGGGACAGGTGTCCTGAACACTCACCCTGTGGGTGCTGGGCAGCCCCTCAGAGGGCAGTGGGCAGGGGCAGTGGGACCCCCGGCACCACTCCAGCCCTGCCCAGCTGCTGGTCCTGGGACTGGGGGGTCACCCTCTGCCTTCTCAGGCTGCCCCATTACACCCAGCCTGGCGCTTCTCTGTACTGGGGTACTGGAACGGGGATCTGCTCTAGGCTGTCCAGCTCTGGAATTGCCTTCTGGAAGGTGTCCCTGCCCATGGCACGGGGTGCCACAAGATGAGCTTTAAGGTCCCTTACAACCCCAGTCATTCTGGGATTCTGTGATTTCTTGAAACTGGGGGAAAATATAGGAGAGTATGATGTGTGACAAGGATGTCACCAGGGGCTTTTTTCTTTTGTAATCTTAATAAATATATTTAAAAAAATTTTATGAGCTTTTACAAATGTTTTCCTCCTTGCATACATAAAAAATAAGAAAACATAAAGAGGAAAAATTGTAGCAAGGTAACTTGCATTGTATGGAGCACATAACAGCTCCTGCCATTGATGATATTTATCCTTACTCATTAGGGAAGACTTAATAACTGGAATTAACAGATCCCTCCTCACCCATGAAGAATAGCATCATAAAGCACCCACAAATGGAGGGGTTCGGGATTAACCATCCCACTGTTGGACACAGCAATCCCTTGCCTTTCCATGTTTTTGGTGATCCAAGGCAAGGAGCCAGCCCGGAGTGGCAGGACCACAATTCCACAGGAGCTTCAACTTGATCCAAATGCTGCAGTTTTCACACGTGATTATCTTTGATCTTCAAATGCACATTATATTCTTGAAAATTACTGACGTAGGTAAACAAGCATTTCCCCAACAACAGCATTCCTGGAGGATGAGTCTAAATACCCTTTCCTCAACTTTGTGTTTGCACAGAGTTATACAGGGGAAATGAGCCTTCGGAGAATTATTAGAGGGCAAACGAGAAGCAGCCAGGTTTATAAAAAACTAGCACACGAATGACTGAGAGGATAGAGATCTATATCCTAAGTCAACTCCAGCTCCAGCTCATTTTTTTTTTGAAGGAGCAGCAATGGCAGGTGTGATTTACTCCGTATTTTCTAGCAGCATGTCATTCCCCTGTTCCCTGAAAGTAACTCACCAAGGGCCCTGGCTGCTCCCAGTGACAACCAAAATGGAGAGGAGAGGTGACCACCGGCTGTGGCACATCAAGGGGCCCAGGATGGGTAGAGCCCCAGCCCTCATTTCCGTGTGCTGCACCTCCCTGTGCTCTCACCATCCCTTTCCCCACTTCTACAGGGGATAGACTCTTGGGTAAAATTTGGTATAAAATTTACATGGTGCTTTCACACCTGTACGTGGCACAGCAGCAGCAGCAGCTGCTGTAGGGACCCCATTGCCCTCCTGCTCCTCCACTCAGCCAGCTCAGCATCCCGGCACAGCCGCGGCAATAAATGCACTCCCATCCCACACTCCTCACTCGAGGGTCTTGTGGAGACTCTCTAAGAGCTGCATTTGGAATTGCAGTCAAGATTTCCTCGGCAGAGCCATTTTCCCAAAGTTACGCTCAGGTACTCTGAAATGCCAGTCTAAAAATCTCAAACACCCACCTGCTTTCCATTGAAAGGATGGGAATTCAGGGAAACAGAGACTAAATATGCACGGGATTTAATTTAGCACAAATTCTAGATCAGTTGGGTTTAAATGGATCCAGAAACCCTTCTCTTGAAGATGCAGGGAGGAGCAGCAGTACTTTGTTCAGCAGGATCCCTGGAGCTGCAGTGGGACTGCTCAGGCCTTTTATTCCAAATATGCCCTTCAAGGGCAAGGGCTGTGCAAATGAGGGTGAGTGGGTGGGTTTGTTCAGTGGGAGAAACTAATTCAAATCCAGAAAAATCAATAGGAAAATTCATGAGTATCTCTCCCTCCAGACATTTGCTTCTGCCTTTTCCATAGTTGCTCCTGAGGTTAACATGGCACTGTGGCCACCTAGTCCTCAGGAGCTGGGGCACAGGGTCAGGGATTGGGATGGCCCATGGGGGCAATGCCCCAGGACTGTGCCTGGCACTGCTGCCCACCAGGGATGTGCCAGGACCTGCTGCACCTGGCACTGCTGCCCACCAGGGATGTGCCAGGACACACACCTGGCACCGCTGCCCACCAGGGATGTGCCAGGACACACACCTGGCACCGCTGTCCACCAGGGATGTGCCAGGACACACACCTGGCACCGCTGTCCACCAGGGATGTGCCAGGACACACACCTGGCACCGCTGCCCACCAGGGATGTGCCAGGACACACACCTGGCACCGCTGCCCACCAGGGATGTGCCAGGACACACACCTGGTACTGCTGCCCACCAGGGATGTGCCAGGACACACACCTGGCACCGCTGTCCACCAGGGATGTGCCAGGACACACACCTGGTACTGCTGCCCACCAGGGATGTGCCAGGACCTGGCACTGCTGCCCACCAGCTTTGTACCCTGAGACCACTGCCTGCAAGGTAAGCCCAAACCCCCCAGATTCTGGTGAGAACACTGGTGGAGTTTCTTGTTGTCACCCCTGAACGTAGGTGATGTTTGCGAAGGCCACGGTTATTTCCAAAGGTTCCTGCTTGAGCATCCTCCCGGCTTGTCCCACACCTCAAGGAGGCACCTCTGCTCCTGACCGAATCCCAGCTGGACATTGCTAAGGAAGAATGATTTATCAACAGATATAAATCAAACTGACTGTTTAGCAGTACTGATTAGCTGGAAATGAGAACTTCTGGATACACGGCTGCATCCAAACATGACAGCCCTGCATCTGCGGCACGGCAGATCTCATTTAGTCACTGCACCCACCCGCCTGTGCCCTTTCGTCCCTCCAAAGAGGCAGAAATTGGGAAGAAAAGATTTTTATCTCATAATAAGGATAATCCTATTTCATATGCAACAAATCTACACTCCTGCCAGTGCAATTTGGGATCGCACCATTGGGCACAGGCAATACATCACCCCAGTGCCCACAGCATAGCTGGTGCGTGCCACGGTGGGTGCCAGCCTTTGCAGGGTTACCTGGCATCCTTCCCCACCCTTCCCAGAAGTTAATAAACAACTGGACTGGGTGTACAGAGGCAGAGAGAGAGAGGAGAGCACGAACCCCAAAGGCACAAAACAGTGTTTGAGTGAGCAGCACGGAGCTGGCACCAGATCTCCGTCTGGGTGTCCAGCCACAGGGACCCATCCCCTGGTGCTGTGCAGTGCCCGGGGCAGCAGCCACTGGCTCCCTGCACAGCAGGAGCTGCAGGAGCTCTGGGCAGGAGGACATTGTCCCTGGGGCAGGGGCTCACCCTGTGCCCAATAATGTGCCACTCAATTGCCTCAAGTGGGGCCGCAGAGTAGCTGAGCAATTTGCTGCTGCACGCTCGGCTCGAGTGCCGGGCAGCGGGCAAAGCTGTGTCAGGAGCAGCACCATTATTATTATTATTATTATGACTATTTAAAGAGCATCCCAGATGTGCATGGCACTTTACAGACAAAAATAATGGAGGGGTCTCGCCCCCTGAAGCTGAAATAGCACAAGGCCAGCCCAAGACAACAATGAGCACGGCTGAGGAGAGGGGGAGCAAGGCGGCTCAGGAAAGAGCAGGGGCTGCTCCTGCCCTCCCCTCTGCTCCTGCCCTGCCCTGCCCTGCCCTCCCTGCCGCCACAGGGAGGGCTTCCCCTCATTTTCACTGCACAGCCACTGGCGGGGACAGGAGAGTGCTTTGAATTATTTCATATAATTCTCTAGAGCTGAAGATGGTGGGGATGGAGGAGACAGAGGCATCAGCAGTGGCACAGAGGAGGAACAGCTTCCCACTGCCAGGGGGCAGGGATAGATGGGATACTGTGCAGAAAACCTTCCCTGGGAGGGTGGGCAGCCCTGGCACAGGGTGGGCAGAGAAGCTGTGGCTGCCCCTGGATCCCTGGGAGTGTCCAAGGGCAGGTTGGACGGGACTTGGAGCAACCTGGGCGGGTGGGAGGTGTCCCTGCCCATAGCAGGGGTGGCACTGGATGATCTTTAAGGCCCTTCCAGGCCAGATGAGTCAGGGTCTCTACGAAGTTGCTCTATGAGGAGGTGACCCATGGGGATGGGGGCAAGCAGAGGCAAGAGCTCAAGAAGTCCACCCAGGGTAACCACATCCCACAGTATTTCCAGGCTGCACACTGGCTTTGCCCTGTCTGAGGCCACACAGTCGGTGAACAGGCACATCTGCACACCACGGCCACACACACCTTGGTGGTGCCAGAGCCGTCGGGGTGGCAGAACCTGCTTTGTGCAGTGCCACGATTGGCGCCCAAAACCCCAGTGCAAGTCTGGAGCACATGTGAGGTAGGAGAAGGCTTCCTGCAGCTTTTAACAAGTTCTGGATCTGGGGCCAGGTCATTCCAGTGCTATTTTGTGAAACTACTTAGATTTATGTCCAGCTGTTTAATATCAGCCTGGGGAAAAAAAAAAACACCTCTGCCTCTGGTCAGCTCCGTGTAACAGTGTCACTGCTGCTGCGCCCACCCAAAGATTCTAATTTTTTATCCTGTTCATTTTTTTCCCCTTTGCACTGATTATTTTTTTCTAATTTGGTCATCTCAGCGAGATGTTTGGGATGTACTTGACAGAGCATAATATATCACCTGTCGAGACATCCTGGCCTTAAAAAAGTGGGAAAATTACTGGTATAATTGCAGAGTAAACACTTGTCTGGGGAAGGGGAACTCCTTGGAGCTGGGATGCTTCAGGAGATGTTCCCTTCCCTGGTGCAGGTCCAGCCAGCGCCAGGCACTGATGGGAGCCCAGCATGGAGACACTAAACCTGGGCTGCCCCACCGCTCCAAGATGCTCCATAACTGATTGTTTTAATACCAAAGTGACACCAAAGGGGGTCAAGTAAATAAATATGCATGCCTCACCAGTGCAAAATAATAAAATTCCAATGTGTGCAAGCCTGCTTGTTGAACATATGTTTGCAGCACGGCTAAGCCATCTGGCTCAATGTCAAGCATTTACACCAACTGCAGTCTTACACTACCTGACAGCAGAAAAGCTTTATTCCCCTGGTGTTTGGGCACAAATGGAGAAATATTATTGAAATGATTATCTGCATCAAGACTCAGATTTGGTTTGACATTTAGCTGGCTCTGTTTAATCCAAAGGGTTGTCTGAATGAATAAAGAGAAGGGTTCCTCCAGAAGATGCTGCGAGCAGCCAGGGAAAGCCAAATGATTAATGAGACTGAAAGGCTGGGTGGACCCTGCCCACCTCCACCCAGACCTCGGTGCCAAGAACTGCATGGGAAATCAGGATGAGGCTTCTGGAGCTTGTCAGGAGGATGCTCACGGCTGAGGGGGCTCAATTTTTGGACCTTAAGAAAACAAAAGCAATAAGTGCATTGCTCCCAGCCGGGACGGAAAGGTCCGTGTCCTAATTAAAAACAATCCCTTGGAGTCGCGGGTCACCACCGTGCCTGGCGGGCAAACGCGCTCGGGCCCCGACACGGCGGAGATGGGAGATGCCTGGGCTGGGGGAGCCCCCTCCTCCTGCACCCCCTGGCACAGAGGGCAGCGGCACCTTCACCCCACAGAGGAGCCCTTTCTTGGGAGAAGCCTCCCATAACACAGCAGAGAGGGAACAACGACGCACAGAGCTTGGGGTGAGCCGGCAGGAGCCGAGCGGGAGCAGGAGGCGGCTGAACTCACGGGGCTGCTGACGGCTCGGTCTGACAGAGACAAATTCAGCCCAGAAATCAGACATACTCTATTTTAAAATAAAATGGGATGGAGCTGCCAGGCAGGGGCTCCAAGAGGCATCACGGTCCAGAAAATCACCAGCTGAGAGCACCAAAGGGCAACCTCTTCCCATGGCACAGCAGAACAGCCTGCCTGGGGTTTTTCCTCTTTCCCTTTATATCTCCATTTCTGATTGTTGATTTGGATTTAAAATTAATTTGGTGATTTGAGTTTAATAAGAATGTTAGACATGATTTCCTTCTCACTCTTACTTTTAATTAACTTTTTAATTGAGATTTAAATGAATTCTAATGAACAGAATTGGTAGCCTAATTGATTTGTTGCAGCAGCGTGGGGAGGGATCAGTATGCCAGCAGCATTTTGATATATTAATCCAGGACGTCAAACAGTTTACAGGTTAATTTTTTGGCAGAGGTTACTTAATGGCAGCAGAAAACAATAATTTACTTTGGGTTGATTAGCAAACAGCTCCTGGTAAGTTCCTGGTAAGAGCTGGTTAAACACACCCCTGGTTATGCCTTTGCCACATTGGTGTCTCCTGGGGAACTTGTCCAGGGTTTGTTCAAGAGCAGTTCTCGCCCAGATGTGCACAGATGCAAACTAGGAGAAGCTCCAGAGTATCTGTTTTCCTAAATAAATCCATAATATATTTATTTCCATAAATGAATGAGAAAATGCACTCTTAGCACGATGATTAAGAGAACAATGAGCAATGAGGTGCTTGAGAGGAGAGAGCAGGACACGGGCTGTGACTTCAGGCCACAGAAGCCTCAGATTGCCCCTGCCATGATCCCGACAGCCCAGGAAGGGAAGGGACAGCGGAAGGGGAAGGACCAGTGCATGATTAATTGCCAGCTCCCAGATTTTGCAGCTTCAAAAGTGAATCAGCTGCTCAGAAGTGCTAACTTGCTAAAATATAAACTAATTTTAGTCTCTAAATTTTAAAATATAATCCATCTTCACTCTCCATTGGGAAAGCCCATTAGAGGCTGTGACTGGCATGAGGGGACAGGGCCAGGATCGGGCCCTGCACACCCTCGGGCTGGGGGGCTCCATTGCAGCCCCCACCCCTGAAGTGCTGCCCTGGGCTCAAAGGGCTCAGTGCTCCCCCCATGTGGGGTGTAAATCAGAGCGACTCTGGGCCATCCTGGGTGTAAATGCAAAGCTTTGGAGACATTACTGCAGTCAGAGGGCAAAGCAGGATGGATGGAAAAGGAGAGCGGGGACAGTTCGGGAAAATAGGATGAGAGAGAGAAATATTACCAGCAATGCCCGAAATGCCTTGAAATATAGAGTGCTCCCAAATTTAAAGGATTCAGGTTTAAAAGACTCATTTTATGATTTGTAAGGAATTTATGTGAAAATAATATTCAAAGACTGGCACTTTTTTTCCCCCATAATACCAAGCTGTTAGGTGGGAAGAGAGAGCCACAGAGAACATTAAAATCCCTTCATGCTCCTCAACAGAGGTGGGCAGAGCTGCTGCCTGCTGGGCCCCCTCGGGACCATGGCCCTGGGTCACTCTGGGGGTCCTGCTGTGTCCCCCCACGCCAGGGCACGTGCAGGGACCATTGATGATGATGGCAGTGGTTGGGTTGGAAGGGATCTTGAAACTCATCTCCTTCCGCCCCCTGCCATGGGCAGGGACACCTCCCACCAGCCCAGGTGGCTCCAAGCCCCCTCCAACCTGGTCTTGGACACTCCCAGGGACCCAGGGGCAGCCACAGCTCCTCTGCCCACCCTGTGCCCTGTCCCCACAGGGCAGTGGTGGCCTCGCTGAGGGCGCTGACACTGCAGACCCCCGGCTGGGGAGGGGGGTGAGTTAACCAGTGTGTCCCCACTCTGTGGAGGCTGCAACCTGTGCCTTGTGTTACCAAGAGAAAACGAAGTTCCAGGTGGAAGTGGGAGGAAAAAATGGTGTCCCTCTCCATCCCTCTCTCAGACATTGTGGCTTCTCAAACATAAAAAACTGGAATTCATCCTTTGCTTCATTCAGCTCCACTCAGGGTATCTGGGACATCACAAGCTCAAGATTAAAGGCAGAGCCTTTCTCAAATGCAGATTAATTTTGTTTTTCAACTTCTTAGGCTTCTGTTAACACCTTTTCTGCAATCAGTACAGTATCTTTTAAGTTAATTAGTTCTGGAAAGAATTACCAGTGTAATTTGTGCTGAGCCCTCCCTCCCTTTCAGTCACCAGACAGAACAGCCTCTGATGGAGATTAAAGGGACACTGGAGGCTCCTCCAGTGACGAGAGGTGTTGGAGAGGAACTCCAACACATCTTCAAACCATTTATCCCCTTTCAGCTTCTTGAATGGGGAGAGCAAAGGTTTGAGTTGGGAGTGGAGTAAAGGTCTGAGCTGGAGTGAAGTGTATATTTCTATAACATTTGGAGTTTTCTCCTGAATTATTTAGATCCCTAAACACCCCACATCCCAGGCAGGAAGCACCTCACACCTTGATGGAGCCCATTGTGGGTCTCCCACAACTGGTCACTCTCTGCCCAGCTGCTCCTTCTTGTCCCCCAGAAATCATTTGATGGATCAAAGATGCTGCACAAAGCTCTGTGAAGCCTCCTGCGAAGCTGAGCTGAACTTTGGTTCCACACAGACCTTGAACATTTAAAATTACTTATGTGCATCATAGTTCTGCTGAGCGGGAATGACTCTCAGCAAAGCCAGAGCTCCCACAGCACGTCTCACCCTGTCTCAGAGGCTGAGGAGTTGGCCTGGAGTGGCTGAGGCCACAGGTCTCATCCACTGTGGGTGTTTATGTGTGCCCCTGTATTTTCACACACCACAACTACCCACATGGAACTGTCACAACATCTCTGCGTCACTGGGAACCTCAGAAACATCAGAGCTCAGGTGGCAGTGCACAAATTTACCTTCAGAGCAGCACAAAAGCTGACGTGGTGAGGTGGGTGGTGTCCTCTGGAATGGGGTTTGTCCCCCCATGAGACCAGCAGTGACAGGCGAGATGTCCTGTGCCCCCAGCCTGCTGAGAGCCCAGGGACAAACCTGGCCCTCAGTGGGAGCTCCACACACAGTGCAGCCACTGCAGGTGAAGGGCAGGGAGGAGGGAGGAGCAGAGCCATGTCCTGGGGTCTCCCACACCATCCAGGGATTCCCTGAGTTTTATGGATAATGTATTTATCTCAGGGAAGCTACTGCTGTTACATAACACTAACAATGATATTGCCTTCCACTATTAATACATCACATTAAAATAAATTAATTAAATCCAAATGGAAAAATATTTATATAAAAAACCTGTTCATTGGAGTTTGTTTTTTTCCTGATAAACCTCAAGTACAGCAGTGCCAAATCTGCCCCTTTCTGGAGTTTGCGTTTAGAAGTAGATCACTATCAACTTCCCTGCTTTCAATGGGAGGAGGTTTATTCACAATTTGCAATGGGAAAAGACAAATTATCCAGCCGGTTCTGACTTAGTTAAACTAAATTAGCCAATAAGCTGGGATAAACTCCACAAGAGCTGAAAAAACCCCAGTGTTGAGTGGGAACTGGCTACTGGCTGCTTTAATGAAAATGAAAGCTTTGTTAACCCATAATTGAACAAATAATCTAATATTGCCTTACACTATTATCCAACTTTTCAGGCCCTCTATCACTCCGTAAACGCTGTTGACAGTGAAGGATGGGCTGCACTGATCCCTGTGTGCAGACAGCGGAGGGTTCAACGCCAGGCTCTGGGACTTCCTTCACCTGCCAGGGTCAGGGCTCTGTCGATGTCACGGTGCAGGGTCGGAGCCAGGAAAGCAATGAGACAAGGGGGAAATCCTCTGGATTCCTGCTGCCTTTGGGGCAATTGGATCGTTGGAAAGAAGGGACCAGTGTGGGGCTGCCTGGCCAAGACAACTGCTCCTCTATACGTCCAGGTCTGCCTTTCTAATGGAACTACCTGCCATGTTTTACTTGCCCATTCCTCTGGTTTTTTTCAGGCTGCCTTTAGGCCTGAATTATTTTGCAGGACTGGTTGGAGCTTTTTTGCATATTTGATTGTGTTAAAGTCGGCAGGACTGATGTCAGGATGCTGCTGCAGCTCTCAGCTTCACTAATGGAAACATCTCCTGTGTGAGGAGACCCTGGTGCCACCACCACCACCTGCAGTGTGTGAAACGAGGCCCCTTGAAATGTAACCACCAGGCTGTACATGGTCCAGTTCCACTCGTAAATGCATTAGCAGAGTGTTTAGGGGTGAGGTGAGCAGTGATACCACCTTGTTCCCAGCTAAGGACCCGGCCCAGCTGGCACTGGGAACATTAGTAGCAGCAAGTGAAAGGCTCCCCACTTCCCTCGCACCTCCTCGACCCCCAGACTGACTGGCTGGGTGAGCCAGTGCCCCACCTCTGCCCAGAACAGCACTGAGGGTGTCCTTATCCTGTTCCCTGATGGCTGCTGCATCCCCATCACTGCTGGACCACCCAGCACGCCCTGTGCTGTATGACCCCCCCAGCTCAGCATGGTGTGCGATCATTAGGGAGGAATTATTTAACTTATTTTTTACATACTGCAGTTAATTACACTGTGTCTGATTGTGCTGATCACTCCTGCTCAGCCTGGTAATCAACAACCACTCGCAGCTCTCGTGGCAATGCCGGCACACGGGACACGGTGGCTTGATTTGTGCTTGGTGTGAAGCCAACTCAGGCAGCTTCTCTGGGGTTTTCCTCCTGGATTCCCTGCCCCAGCAAGAGGAGATGGTGTTCCCGTGTGTCCCATGCCCCCAGAGACACCTGGTGCCAGATTCCAGGGGGCTGAGAGGTGCCCGAGCCCCGCCAGGCTGGGCCAGCACGGAGGTGACGCTGCTCCTGCCACCCGCACCCTCCAAGGCTGGAGCCACGGGCACCCAGGGCTGCCCTGTGCCTGCCTGGGAACTTTGGGATGTTCTTTTGATGTGCCTTTGCCAAGGCTGGAGCCCCAGAACCTGAGAAATGCCAGGAAAAAGTGAGGCTGGAAAACAAACAGAGTCAGAAGCCTCTCCAAGTGTCTGGTTTTTCCTGCAGTGGCACAGAAATGAGGACATGCCTCCCAAATTCCTGCAGATCCTGTAGTGGCAGGAGTTACGTACCAGGAGGGTTTTCTCCTGCTCTCATCACTGCTTTTTTTCTCTTCTAAATGATGCTCTGAGCAACTGCCTCTATGATATCATCTGCAGAGGCCTTTTGAATTTCTGCTCTGCATTAAAGACAAAGAATCTTCCACAATTAATGTGCTTTGAGGGTTTCCTGTCACAAGGAACGTAATTAACTCTTTGCTGGCCTAACTAATTTCTGCATTTTAAAAAGTAGCCTGATAATGACAAAAGTGGAGCACTCAATCCACAGGATAGCCATTAACAGTGCTCGGGCATTGTGCCGGCTCCATTCAGCCCACAATTACTGTCAGGGAATGGCACTGGAAGCTGCTCCTTGTACGCAAACAAGAACACTGCTCATTAAAGGCCACTTCCGATAAAGCACAGCCTGTATTTGTAATGACTGTTTGGGAAAGAAAACACAGCCCTGGATTCCAAAACCCGCAATACAGTTATTATTCTTTTAATAACACTTCTTCAGGCATGGGGACTGACAGGTGCCAGCGTGGAGGTGGGTATGGGGTGGCTGGGGCAGGAGCTTTGGCTCCAGAGATGAACAGCCGGGCTTGGAGTGGCCAGGGATGAAAAGCTGGGCCGGGGCAGAGCTTAGCCCTCCTTACATGGAGAGAGCTGGGAATGTTCACCTGGAGAAGGGAAGGCTCCAGGGACACCTGAGAGCCCCTGCCAGTGCCCAGAGGGACTGGGGACAAGGCATGGGGGGACACGACACAGGGAATGGCTTCCCACTGACAGAGGGCAGGGAGAGATGGGATATTGGGAAGGAATTGGTGGCTGGGAGGGTGGGCAGGGACTGGCACAGGGTGGGCAGAGAAGCTGTGGCTGCCCCTGGATCCCTGGGA
>VWZG01009906.1:529405-561544 GCA_013396735.1 Grallaria varia | reverse complement strand
AAGAAAATTCCAAAGAACTCCAGATTTTAAGGAAAACATTGGATTTTAAGGGAAGAAGAGATCCCCTAACTGAGAAGTCAGAGTATTTTGCGCAAGTATTCCCTGGCAATGTGTATGCTGGGATCACAAAACCTGGAGGGATTATTATATTATTTTATAAATATATAACTCTATAAATAGATAAAATTACTAAAATATAAACATACAAATATATATTGACTACAACTCCCTGACAGAGGGGTGGAACCACATGGGAGTCAGGTTTGGTCCCATGGAACAAGGGGCAGGACAAGAGGGAATGGCCTGAAGTTGCACCAGAGGAGGTTTGGGTGGGATCTTAGGGAAGATTTCTCCTCTGAAGGGGCTGTCCAGCCCTGGCACAGCTGCCCAGGGCAGTGGTGGAGTCCACATCCCTGGAGGGATTTAAAAGCCCTGTGGATGTGGCACTAGGGGACATGGGTTAGTGGTGACCTTGGCAGTCCTGGGGGATGGTTGGACTTGATGGTCTTAGAGGGCTTTTCCAACCCGAGTGAATCTCTGATTCTATGACAACATTTTCTCTTTGCACTTTTTCTGTGTTTTCTAGGAGGTGAACACAACCAGGAATCAGCAGTCCTGAAGTATCCATTGTTTTTTTTCTGCTCAAGTGTGTAAGAACAGGTAAAGCAATGTAAAATCACTGCATAATCAAATGTTTACTGGCTTTACCATCTGAGGTTAAATACATTGCAGTTGAATATTTAATTACAATATTTAAATATTCAATAATTTAAAAACAATTTTTTTAAAATTTATTCTATACTTTTAAGTATCAGAAGTGTTCTGTGCAATGCCTGCTCCGCTCTTGCACTGCTCAACAGCTGTTTTGAATTCAGTAACAGTCACTGTTGGCTCTTTCAGGTTTGCCAAAATCTCATCTCTTCTTCCCTCTCAGCAGTTCAGGGCTGCCAGGCCCCTTCCCAGCTGGGGCTGGAGTGAGATCCCAATTCCAGCCTTCAAAAAGAGCAGTGAGGGGGCCCCAGCATTGTTCAGCAGATCTGTGGATACAGAGCAGGCTTCCTAATTCTCCTTGTGCTCATCCTATTTGTACCCAGAAGACTTTCAAAACAAGGCAAAGCAAGCAAAGTAAAACGTGTGTGGGTGAGGGATGGGGCGCAGAGGCACAAACTCAACACAAACCTGGCACAACACCTGGACCCTGATTTTTAAAGCCCTGGAAGGGTTCCCCGTCCTGAGCTGCTGTGCTGGCTGGGCTTGGCAGTGTTGGTTTAATGGCTGGACTTTGTGCTCTGAAAGGTCTTTTCCAACGTGAAGGATTCTGTGGTTCTGTGACCCACGGCAGGGGCAGTGGCAGGGTGGGCACACCACAGGAGGTGTCAGTTCTGAAGGATATAGATCAATGTATTTAATAGGATTTACTTTAGAGACTGCTGCTGCTGTGTTGAGCATATCCAGGCATCAGCAGCACCCAGTGGTTCTTCCCTTCTCACCCCGGGATCCACTCTTCTACACACGCAGCATTGCCAGCCCCATGCCAGCCTCTGCCAGGCACTGCTGGCTCCAGTGGAACATCCAGAAACCCACTCTGGATATTCCAAGGGCCTACCAAGGCCATCACACCGTGCCTTAGACCAGCATGAACATGGATATGATGTGACTTTCTGAGGTCGCAGAGAAATTCCAGCCCAGGGAGGGAAATGGTAACGTGGCAGGAGGAGGGCCTGCAGGATGGAGTAGTTTTCCCTGCTACAGAACAATTCCCAAAATAACTTTTGTTTCTTCAATACCAAAACTATATTTAGTTGAGATTTTACAAACTGAAATCTTAATAATCATGATAAAGAAAAATAAAAATGTTGATAGTGTTAAATCCTAACATGTCTATGTAACTTAATGGCACCACATGCTGATAAATCCTAAGGGATCCCTCCCCTTTTCTCCCTAGTGGGATAAACATGGTTTGTCACATTGAGAGAACACTCTGTAGTGCAGCAATAATCAAACCATATTGTTGGATCCAATTTTCTATCATTTACTTTTTGCTGTCAAACAAAAGTAGAGCCTAGTACACAATTTAGTCATGGGTAGAAAAAGAATTAGTCCTATAATGCAAGCGATTTTTGGAGGTAAAAGTTGAGGGCCTACAGCCTGCATTAATTCCCGTTGTTCACTGCCCTCGTGGATGTCATGAAAGGATTTTGATTTTCATTATGATGTACTTTGCGTGTTGCTTGTATTAAATCAATGGGCTACTTCCCTCCTTGTTTTTCCTGCAGCTGATCTAAAAGGCCTTTTGAAAGGAAACTGGCCTGGTGCAGACAAAGACTGATTCTTCATCCCCTGACATGTCACGCCACCAAAGGGGGGTTTGTGCGCTCTGTCAGTGTCCTCGTCAGAGCGCCACGCCATTGCCCAGCACCTGCCCCGCTCCCAGCCCTCCTGCCACACTCCATCCTTCACCCTGTGTACCCTGGACACACAGACAGCCCCACGGGGAGATTTACGTGTTGCTGTCACCGCCTGGGTTTGTCACACACACATCACAGCCCACCGCCCGGGGGCCTGGACGGAGCAGCCCGGTTTGCTCTGCCCCTCGAAGCCTCTCTCCGGGTGGGTTTCACTCAGGGGTGGAGGGGTCTCTGCCTGTTCAGGGGGAAGGAGGGACCTGGGGGCAATCCTGCAGCCCCTCAGCCCGCTGCCCACATGGGCACAGGGCTGGCACTGGGCTTGGGGAGGGATGGCTGTGCCAGCGCTGACCCCACAGCTGGGCACCCCCTGCGCCCTGCCCCTGCGCTGTGCTCTGTGCCACCCCACCCGGGCACCCCAATGGGCCCCCAAACACGGGCAGGGTGGGCAATGTGGGATCCACAGCTGGAGAAAATGCACCTTTAGGACACCCCCGGCCACCCCTTAGGCATCTCCTGGGCAGCACTTGGTGGCCCCACCTGTTAGTCCCCGCAGTGCTCTGCTCCCTGGGCACAAGCCCCCAGCTCCCTCCCTGGGAAAGGGGAAAATTATGGAAAAGGTTAAAAATTATGGAAAAGGATAAGAGTAAAGATAAGGATAATCACAGAACAGAATGACAGAATCATTAAGGTTGAAAGACCTCCAAGATCACTGAGTCCAAGCTGTGGCCAATCCCCACCTTGTCAACCAGCCCTGAGCACTGAGTGCCCCTCCAGCCATTAAAGGATAAAGACAAAGATAAGGAAGGAAGGGAAAGGGGAAAAAAGAAAAGAATAAGGAAAAGAGCAAAGGGAAAGGAGGAAATGTGCTGGGGACAAGCTTTACCCAATGGATCTCCATCTCTGCCACTGGATGTGTCCCTGCAGCCACATACGGTGCCCTGGGCTGGGGGGTCCCTGCAGGTGCCCCTCCCTGGGCTTTGCTGGCACCACCCACGAAACTGCTTTGGGTCCAATAAACAGGAAAATTGTGATATGAGGTGGTTTTGGCAAAACAGAGGTGAAGCTTGTTCTCTTCCTGTCCCTAAATGCTACTTGGACTAACCTGAAACATTTTGTTCGGCCAAAAAGCTCCCATCTGGCAGTGCTGGCCATCCTGTGAGGCCACAGGGAGATGTGGCCACTGACCACGGGGATCTGCTCAGGGTAACAGGGCCTCTCACTCCCACTGGTGTGTGCCTGCCTGCTGCTGGCAGCAATTCCAGTCCTCCCAGGAAAAAATCCCAATGGATTCATAAACCTGAAATCAAGCACTAAGAGTTCAAGAAGTGACCGGGGAAATGTCACCTTGAGGTGGCCCGGCCCTGGTATGTGGTGTCCACACCAGACCTGAGTGTGGATTCCTAGATTGAACGGACACAAACACCCGCTGGGAATGGGAAAACAAAACACCATGGGAAAAACCCCTCACATCTGAGCACAAGGGATGTGTTTTGCAGTAAATAAGACTCCAGGTGCTGGGGAGAGCAAACAGCCACTAACACTATCTCAGCTTTTACTCCTTCCTGAGAATTCCACCATACTCCCACCAGGGCATTGCCCGTCCTGTGTCCCCCCAGCCCCTCAGCACCTCCTGGACCATTGTCTCCTGAAATGCAGAGGCACAGCCAGCTCTGTGCCCACACAATGCCAGAGTCGTGCTGCTCTTTGTCCGGCATCCAGTTTGTCTGGCATCTGACATTCAGAGCGCCGAGTGCCGAGGGCTTCCCGGCCCCACGCTGTGCCACCACATCACTCATCCTGACCAGCAGCCAAAAACCTGAGCAGGGAGTGCCAACAGGGGCCAGTGGCTCCGGAGCCAATGGGCTGCTGCCCACAGAAATGGAATATGCTAATCCAAAGGCTTTAGAAATGGGAATGCTAAGGAAAAAGTGTTCTGTACGGGCTAAGATATAATGTAGAAGGTTTCAGGCTTGTCCTAGCCCAACTCCCAAATGCTGGATTGCCAGCAGTGTGGACTCTGCTGAACTACACCTGTAAAAGGCGTAGAGTTACACCTGAAAAAGGTGTCATTTTGGGTAGAACAAAACACAGCATCCATTCGAATGCTTGCATGTGATCACTCCAACACATATTTTAAAGTACATTATGCAATACATAAAAAATAATGATTTTGAGACAAATTAAGACGTAATAGCCTCAAATCAGTTTGTCTACACAGTTAATATGTTGATTAATGTCCTGTTAGGACTGAGATGCTCATTTTTATCTCATTATTCAACCCAGTGTTTTCCCATAGCTATTGAATAAAAATGTAATTATTGCTCTAAATTATCACAGAACACAGGATGGTTTGGGTTGGAGGAACCTTAAAGATCATCCAGTTCCACCCCCTGCCATGGGCAGGGACACCTTCCCCTATCCCAGGTTGCTCCAGGCCCCATCCAGCCTGGCCTTGGACACTCCCAGGGATCCTGGGGCAGCCACAGCTTCTCTGCCCACCCTGTGCCAGTCCCTGCCCACCCTCATAGAGAAGAATTCCTTCCCAATATCCCACCTATCCCTGCCCTCTGGCAGTGGGAGGTCATTCCCTGTGTCCTGTCCCTCCAAGTCCTTGTTTAAAGTACCTCTCCAGCTCTCTCGGAGTCCCTTTAGGAACTGGGAGGGTCCCTCAGGTCCCCCTGGAACCTTCTCTTCTCCAGGGGAACGCTCCAAGATCTCACAACCTGCCCGGGTCCCTCTGGAATCCTTCCCTTCCCTCTGGCTGCCATCCCCTCTCTGCAGTGTGCTGACCACACCAGCACACCTTGAGGGTGCACTCACATGCTTAGCACAGTTCCCAGGAGGAGCTGCTCCTGGGATCTTGCCGGACACACAGGTGAGAATGACCAGCCTGCAGTCCCCTGGATCTTCCTTATTTCCCAGTCTGAAAACAGGATTAGGTATCCCCATTCTCAGTCTGGGAACGTCCCCAGACTGCCCCGACTTCTCCAAAGTGATGGCTGAGCCACCTCCTCCACCAGCTCCATCAGGACCATCATTATGTTGTTATTAACTTTCACAAGGGGTCTATTTACAAACAGCAGCACAAACACGGGCTGCAGGTGGGGAGGGGAAATAAAAAGTATTTAAATAAATAGGACTGTTTACTAACACGACTTCTACTGCTGATAGTACAGAAACAATCGGCGATGCAAACATTAAGAGGGCAGAGCTTTGTAAAACACACAAGGACTGCACAGGCCCGGGGTGGTTTGGATCCTCTGCACAGGATGTGTTTCCTTTGCAGGTGGTTGGACTTTACTACTGGCCCAGTCCCAATTTACTGAGCAATTCGTTGCCTTCTCCATGGCCCAGTTCTCCTGCTGTCAGCGCAGGTCAGACACACTCAGCCCTGGTTTTAGTTTTTGACTGAAATTGTAACTGGGCTCTAAATATCAAATGGTTATTCAGAAATAACAGCTGCCAATATTAAAAATTAGTGATTGTCTGGTTCAAAATTCATTCTCTTGTCCAAGTTGCCAAAGTGCAATTCAATTTCTGAGTTGAGAGGTAGAGACAATCAAAAACAAAATGGAAGGAAACTTAGCATCTCTGTATTACTGGTTGGACTTGATCTCAGAGGGATATTCCTACTATTTCCCAAAGTATCTATGATTCTGTGAAAATCTTTTTAGCACTTAAATTTTGTGCGGAAGGAAAGCTTAGGTGGTTACAGTTTTTTGATCGTTCTAAAATATTTTTTCAGGGTCTTTTTCTTTAATCAAACAAATGAAATGAAAAAAAAAAATTTACTCAGGTTCTTTTTGGTGCCTCGCTCCAGACAGGTTTTTTTCTAAGAAATTAAAAGCTGGACTAGATGATCTTGGAGGTCTCCTCCAACCTTAGCAATTCTATGACATTCTGTGATTCTGTGAATTGCGCAAAGAGTGCAGACTCAAACCCACCTGCAGGGGCATCTTTGTCTGGATGCTCATTTGAAGGACTCTGAAAAGGGAAAAATATTATATTCCCCAGAGAAATGTGTCCATGGGGGACCTAAAAACTTTGAGAACTTCTCAGATATTTTCCTCCACAGTGTCTGCCAGAGACTTTCCAGGTTGCAGGTTGTCTCCAGCACCCAGAGCAGGGGAGGGGAGAGTGGAGGGTTCCCAGCACCCCCCCACCAGTGCACTGGGCTGGACCCTGGGGCAGGGCTGGGCTGGGACCAGTGCTCACCAGCATCAGCATCAACACCAGCATCAGCACCAGCACCATGAAGAGTCTGCCCTGGCACTGCCTCCTGCCTCTCATCCCAGTGCAGGCAGAGCTGTCAGTGCACAGCCACTGTGGAGGAGGTATCAGGGCTGCTTAGCTTGATTGAGAAAGGTTAATTACATGTGAAATGAGACTGGGATTCAGACTGTGTTTGCTCTAGATTTTGTGTAATGTTATATCAACACTGGGATTCTCTGTTATTCTATTAACAAAATAAATTCATTTTGTTTGGTTTCATTTTACTGTTGTTTTAATCCCACTGAACATTTATACTGTTATTTAATTTTACTAAACATGTGTGGATAGTAAAATACCTACAGAATTAAACTACCCAAGGATATTAAAGTGATCCAGTTCTCATGGAGATTTGATCTGCTAATTAGCCACACCAATTTTATGGATCATTGCAGCGCACTTAAAATGTATTGTTATATGTTCATAATCTTTCCTTAATGAGCTTTTATTGAGAGCACAGGCCAGCCACGGCGCAGGGCTCAGCAGAGGGGCTGTTTCGAGCCCTGTGCCCGTGCCTGGCTCATCCAGCCCAGCGCTGCAGGAGAGCTGTGCAGGGGGGGCTGCAATGTGGCCTGGCGTGATTTGAGGCCAGCAGAGAGGGGACAGGGCTGAAGGGACAGCACCCCAGCGCTGTGCACGTCTCAGCAGCCCCACTGGGCTGTGCTTGTGGCAGGGAGAAAATCACTTCCAGATCCAGTAAATCAGGAGCAGCTGGGAAGGAGCGAGGCTCTGGACCCTCCCCGCCATCCCAGCCCGAGGGCCAGCGGGCAGCAGGGGCAGGGTACGGCCCTTCTGGGCTCTGAGCATCCTCCAGGGTCTGTGTCAGCATCCCACAGCACCCCAGATAGGAACATCTCCGAAAGTGGAGCAAATTCTCCTGCAAACCTGCTTCTGCTCAGCCACTGCTGTAACTCCGAGCCTGTGGGACAAGGTGGGATGGCTGGGGTTCTGGGAGAGTCAGGGCTGCTTTCACCCTGGAGTGGGAGGGATCTGGCAATCATGGATCTGCACACCAGGATGTGGACCTGTCTCCATGGCCAGGTCCCTCAGCTGGCACCAATGGAGGAGGAATCCAGCCCCTCAGCAGGAAGAACTGGAAGCAAATGTGACCTTTGTTACCCTCACGGGTTATCTTTGGCCTGAGCATGCACAAATTAGCGGCGGGAGGATGCAGAGGATTTGTTATCCCTCACTAAGAAGGGAGTGGAGTGAATGAGGCATCCAGTGGGCTCATCTTGGCTGGCACAACTCACAGTTCCCCTGCCCTGGAGCCCTCCGGGTGGTGTGCTGTGGTCCATGGACTGTCTGACCTCACTTTGGGCATCCGACACCTTCGTGCAGGTTATGTCCTAAAGCCAGAGCTAACCAGGTCACTTTCTGACACAGAGGGTTCTGAGCAAGTGTGGGGATTCCTGAGAGAGCTGAGGGGAACATCGCCCACCCAGTGAATTGCCGATGTGTCCTCTGCGTATGTTCTCTGTGTGTCTTCAGCTTTCCTCCAGGGTGGAAGGGACCAGGGACAACATTGCTTTGGCAGGAGATCATAGAATCATGGAATGGTTGGGATTAGAAAAGCCCTCTAAGATCACCGAGTCCAACCTTTGCTCCAGGACTGCCAAGGCCACCCCTAACCGTGTTCCCAAGTGCCACATTCACACAGCTTTTAAATCCCTCCAGGGACGGGGACTCCACCCCTGCCCTGGGCAGCTGTGCCAGGGCAGGACAGCCCCTTCCTTGAAAAAATTTTCCCCAATATCCAGCCTAAACCTCGCCTGGCACAACCTGTCCTGGCCCCACAGCAATGTCCAGGGCTGAGCTTTGTGCCAGGGCGCACCGGAGGATGCGAGTGGTGACATCGGGGTGGGCACACCCCACAGCTGCTCCCGGGGGTCCCGCGTCCCACCCTGTCCCAGCCCCGGCGCTCCCACAGTCCTCGTCCCCGCTGCCGCGGCAGGGTTGCCACTTAATTAATCAGAGAGGAAAGCCCAGCGAGCGGAGAGTGAATCGCAGATCAGGAGTGTGCTGTTTGGCGCTGGCACGGGCTCATTTAACAATTCAAGGGTCACTACTTGCAAAAGTGAGGACACCGCTTACAAGCGCACGGATCCCGCCAGCTACAATGTGCGCGTCGGGATAATGAACTTAAAACAATCGTAATTAGCAGGCCGAGACAAAGGATTAAAATTAAAACTGAGCGGCGCGGCGCGTGCGGGCTGCTTGTAGAACAGCGCCGAGCCAACTTAATCCATTTTAATGNCGCCCGGCCCCGCAGAGCCGGGGTCCCCGAGCCCCGGCGCAGGAGAGCGGCGCGCCCCTCATTGTCCCGCCGCTGTCATTGACTGATCAGGCCCTTTGAGCGCGCTTTCAGAGTCAATGGAGCCACCTGAATAGATGAAAGGCAGACAGCTCCTGACAAACAAGGGGCTGCGGAATATTCATTGTGCATCTGCGAGGGAAAGATTAATGTATTAGAAATTAAAATGGGCCCGGGCCGTATGATCTTGCTCTAACACTTGGCCAGACCTGTGTCACCCACCGCGAGCGCCTGAAGTCGGCAGACAATCCTGCCAAGGTAGTGGGAATCATTAAGCATCCGGCTATTGTGCGCGGTGAATAATAAAACTTTCCCCCTATTCTTTGCCCGGAGCTGACAATGAATAATTCCGGAGCTATTTGCAATGTTAACAGCACCTATCTTGCCCATCCATTCCTTCACGATAAGGATGGAAATATGCATTTCAACAGTCTGCACAGATAGTGATTCACAGGCGCTTCAAAGGACACCTGCCACTCAAACGAAGGGCTGTCAGTCTCCCGCCGCCGCCGCTGCCAGCAAAATGGCGAAAAAGATTATCTGCACTTTATTCCTTTTCTCCTCCGATTATAACACCGGTGCGTTTGCCATCGACTGACAAGTGATTTACACTCGCTCCTGTAATGTGGTTAAGCCAGGGAAAGCTATTCTCTTAGGCAGCCCTTATTCCTTCAAGGTTTACAACTGTATCCAATATCCTATCGCGAGTGTGATCGCGGCCGTACAGAATGCCATTAGGGGAGATATTAGGAGCGTTTCATCTGTTTGCTGACATAAAGGTGACAGTGATAAAGTCCTGTCCCTGACGTCAGGACCCGGCTAGCTCAGCCGACTTTTGCAAACCAGGAATGTGGCCGCAGTTTTGGGGGGTCTGACTGGAGGGGCCCCGGAGTTCATCACAACAGGTCCTGGCCATGGACACGGCTCACAGGGACTTTTTTGGCCTGGAACAGGGTAAGTGGTGCATGTCCCATCCCTGGGAGTGCTCGAGGCCAGGTTGGATGGGGCTTGGAATCGTATGGCTCCTGCCACAGGCCCTGCCAGTGGTGCAGCATCTGCTCCTGCTCCACTCTGGGTGTTCCCAGGGCGAAAACAAGCAAAACCCCACGGCACTGTTCCTATTTATCCGAAATATTTTCCAGATTATTTGCTCGGAATTCTTCCCCCACAATCTTCTCATTGTGCTGGTCGGGGGACTCCCTGTGCAGCCGGGCTCTGCCCCATCAATGTCCACTTTCTTTCAGCACCAGCAGCAGGAATACCAGGAGTGACTCAGAGCAGCAGCAGTCGCACTCCAGCTCTTTCCAGTGGAAAACAGTTTAAGCTGGAGAAGAAGCGCGATGGTTCTGTGTGCCCCAGCAGCACCATTCCCACGGAGCACTGGGCGAGGGGGTGGAGACACAAAACTCCCCAAAATCTGCCCCGGTCCCTCTGCTGGCAGCGTGTCCGTGTCGGCAGAGCCCTGGGGGCACCCGGCAGTGCCAAGCACCGATGGCCCCTTTGGTGCTGACACTGAGGGGTTGCCAGAGCAGGACTGGGCCTGGCACGGTCCTGGGTCCCGCTGCTGCCACCAGGACACACCCGTGGGAGCCCAGGGATGATGAGTCTTGGGCTGATTAACAAATGGGACAACTTGGTCCTGCAGGAAACACAGTCCCGCAGATCCCTGGAGCTTTCAAGAGCTTGGGGGTGCAGGAGATGTGCTGGTGCCCCAGGAACTCTGCCTGGCAGGGCTGGGACCAGGCACCAGGAACGCTGGAGGCAGGGCAGGGAGCAGGGGCCCCTGCAGACCCCCCTCTCTGCCTGGGCACCATCCATTGGGAGCCCCAGCTGTCCCTGCGCCAGACAAAGCGGGAATTCTCTACCTGGCTCTGCAGTGCAGCACTGCTGGTGATGTCATGCAGGAAATCCTGACCCTCAGGATCAGTCTGCAGTGATGTTCATGCCTCACCATCCTGCCGGGTGCTGGAGTTTCCCTCAGCAGCCCCCACCTGCCCCACAGCCCACTGTTCTCTCCAAACCCACTGAACATCTGGCCTTCATGCGAAAACTGCACATACGGATTTTCCCAAGTTTCCTCCAGTGTGGGAGTGGGGGTGGGAGAGGGTCTTCTGAGCTGGGGGCGTAGCAAGGTCGAGTGGAAACCAGCTAATACCAACCCAAGTCCCTTCCCTCCTGCTCCTTGTTTTTAGGATGCACTGGGAATACAATCAACTAGCATGTAAGGGGTTACTCTTAAATGTACATTTAATAGCATGTAAATATTCAGACTAGAGGGGAGAAGGCTTTGAGGAGACCTGAGAGACCCTTCCAGTGCATAAAGAGGCTCCAAGAGAGCTGGAGAGGGACTGGGGACAAGGCATGGAGGGACAGGACACAGGGAATGGCTTCCCACTGCCAGAGGGCAGGGATGGGTGGGATATTGGGAAGGAATTGTTGTCTGGAAGGGTGGGCAGGCCCTGGCACAGGTTGGGCAGAGAAGCTGTGGCTGCCCCTGGATCCCTGGGAGTGTCCAAGGGCAGGCTGGACGGGGCTTGGAGCAACCTGGGCTGGTGGGAGGTGTCCCTGCCCATGGCAGGAGTTTGGAATGAGACGAGCTTTAAGGTCCTTCCAACCCAAACAATTCTGTGATTTGAAACAGCCTCACAGAGGCTGCCTCAGGCCCCTCTCTACTGATGGTAGCGATTCCCAATAGGGAAGGGGAGGGGAACTCTTAAGATACGTGTGAAAACACAGTGTCAGTCTAATGTGTGGGCTTTCCCAGAGCTGGGTCTCACTCCAGATGCACAAGAAGCAGCATTTCCAGCTGCGTGAGTGACCAGAGCTGTGAAAATTGGTATTTTTACTTTTGTTCTCACTTGTGGTGGAAGCCCTAGCAGAAGGTGGGACAGCCATGGAATCTGGTGTCCCCTGGCATGGCCCCTGGGATCTCATCCCTGTGCATGCAGGTCCCTGTGGATGCAGCACTGTACCAGCATCTGCTTGTTTACACAAATACTTACAGCAACACTTGCTGTTCTGGAAGCACAGAGGATCCCCATTCCAGCTAATGCATTCCCTGGAGTGAGGGTGGAAGCAATCTGGTTTATGCCAGTAGGTCTTAAGCTTAATAGAAGAGCGAATTCAGCCTCCGTCCCACTAAATTATCTGATGAGGGCTGAACCCTACTTTTCTGTTGAAGAAGAACAAGGGCACTGAAATAATTTGTGGATCTGGGTTCCTAATCTTAAATAATTCTTACCATTTAAAACAGTTTTTGCAGGAAATATTTTATAGTTAGAGAAATAGTTTTTGACATTTTGGGGGGGAAAAGAACAATGGACCGTTTACAGGTCTACACAGTAGATTAATGAATCTAATTGAGTCTGTAGGGAAATGCTTCAGTTTAACTACTGGAACTAATTTATACATTCACTACATCGTAATAAGTCAATTTAAGTTTCTGGAAATAAAACTGGATATCCTGGGTATAGATTTGAACTATAAATTTCTGCAAGAAAGGAGTCTGTGTGTTCATTATACATTGTAAAATTACCATATGGACCTGTCAACACTTCTTAGCACAGCTTTGTAATAATGTCATTTAGTTTAACATTGTAATGTGCCAGCTGAATTAATGTGTGTGGCACAATGAACACCTCCCACTGCCGGTTTGGGGTGGGTGGCAAATTTTAGAGGGGGTTCCTTATGCAGAAGAGTTTTGCCTGTGTTTGCAGAGCCGATATCTGGCCTCTGATGGGGTGTTCTGAGCATTAATGAGTGTCCAGGACTGCTCAAGTCCCAGCAACTGCTGCTCGAGACCCAGGAACGGGGAGCTGCAAACCAGCAGCAAACCAGCAGCAAACCAGCAGCCCCCCCAACCCACATCAGAGGGACACATGCAGAGCCCTCAGCCAGGCTGCTTCGGAAATCACCTGGTTTTCCTCTCCCTGTTGCTGCCCAGTTTCTCCTCCCACTGTTATTTGTAGCCTCACATCTGCTACTGCTGCTGCTGCTCCTCTGCCCATCTGGGCCACGGGACAGGCATCCCTTGTTCCAAGTCCTTCTATCCTCGCTACATTTCCCACTCTCCACTTTCTATTACGTGCTGATAACACTCTTTTCACTCAGCCAGTCAAAATATAAAAGCGCTCAGCAGCAAATGGAGCCAGAGGCAGAAGTAGCAACATTCCCATTCGCTCCTTCTGGAGGGTTGCTGGGGACACTGGTGCAGAGACATGTTTCAAACCGGACCCTGGACATGCTGCCTGGACCTGTGTCCATCTCACAGCTCACCTGAGAGCACCTGAGCTGCATCCCCATGGCAGAGCTGCCAGTTGAGCCCCCTTTTTGCTCTTCCCCCCCTTGCCACGCAGCCCACGCTCCAGCAGGAGCCCCCCAGCCCAGCCCAGCCCTGCTCGGCAGGTGAGAGGGACCCCAGCCCTGCAGGGTCGGGGGTTCACAGCTCCCCGACAGCAGCCATGGGTGCAGTGAGGGATTTCCCTGCCCATCCAGACATACCTCCCAGTTTTCCAGCTGTAGGACAGCCCAGGAACACGCTCGGCTCCCGGAGGCCTGGTAAGAGCAGCCCCAGCCCACGGAGTCTGTGCCAGCCAGGGCTCCCACGGGGCAAACCTGACACAGTGGGCAGGCTGACATTGCTGTGTGCCCCAGACCTGACCAGCTCCAGCCCAGGCAGAGCATTTCTGCGGCAGACGTTGCAATGAGAACACACACACAAGACCCATAACCATCCCTACAGGATGCAATGGTGCCAAGGTCCAAGGGAAACTCCTTTGGCATCCGAGGACTGATCCCACAGCACCAACCATTCCCGCCACCAGACCATGGGGAGTTCCTCCCGAGGATGCTCCACATAAATCAAGCAGCATTTTGCCCTTTGTCCTTTATTTGTCTACTTCTTTGCTTTCCTTCCCTCTCCCTCCTCTCTTAGCAGCCTTGGGAAGTGACACTGGAGATTTCATAAACCGCTATGGCATGTGGCCGGAGGAAGGGAGATGGGCTGCTCTTTAAAGGGGAGGAAATCCACTCGTAATCTGCCTGTAATTGGGCTGTGGGCAGCCAAGTGTGAAGCTTTCCCTCTCTTTGGCTGTGTCGTGTGGCCGAGCAGCAGCACCACCAGCACCACCAGCATCACCAGCACCACCAGCATCACCAGCACCACCAGCATCACCACCACCACCACCATCAGCACCAGCAGCAGCAGCAGCAGCACCACCACCACCACCACCACCAGCAGCACCAGCAGCACCCTGTACCACTGGAGCAGTGCCGGTGCTGGCTGCCGGAGCGCACAAGCTGGAGAGATGCTGCCTGATTCCCCTCAAGATGCAGCCAGAAAGACTAGTTGAATAGCTAAAAATCCTACCTCAGTGAATTAGCTGAAAGACTAATCCCTGCGAAGAGATAGGATTTAGGATTGGATTCCTGGGGTTTTGTGCAACTGCCCAAATGTGACACCCTGGCCGTGCCAGAGCCCCCAAGCCTCGGGGAGGGTGTGGGATGTCAACTCAGCTGCTCCATTGGTGTCAGATGGGCCACAGGGCTCCGCTTCGGGATCAGTGTGGGGAAACAGACCCACTTTTGCTAATTAAATACTGTAACTGTGGTTTAGCAGTGCTAATTACGTATTAAAATCCAGCCATTATTTACATATCTGCTCGGATTCCTACTGGAAGCTGACAGTTAATGTCACCACTTCTGCGAACATGAAGGCATCTGCCTATAAAAGGGTGATTATAAAAGCTTAGCACCTCACCTATAAATTCATCTTGCTAATAAGCAACATGCTTATGACTGAAAGTCAAAGAGACTTTGGAAAGTAGTTTGGTGTTTTATTTCCTTTACAAAACTGTATCTGATGGCAAAGAAATGAGTGCTTGAGAAGAGCACGAGTGTCACGAGTGCGCTCCGTGATCCTGGGCAGGGTGATAAATAGTGGATCCTCAATTACATCTTTGCTCTATTCCCCCAGTGACTTGTATTTGGGTTGATATACAGGCAGTGTGATTGCATTTGTTTCCCAATGCAAGGAAAATGCCCTTCATGAAAACAGTATTAATTAGGCAGAGCTGTAATTGTGGGGAATGCTGTGGGAGCAGTGGGCATCTTTTCCCTGCTCACGTAGCACATCCCAGGTGCTGGCAGAGCACTCCCACACATTCACACCAGTGGGACAGCTTGGGTGGAGTTCTAGGGGCACAGACCCTTCCAAAACCACCCGGGCATTTTCTGGAAACACCATCTCACTGTGTCCATTAACCACTTTTTTCTGTTTATCGTGTGGTCCTTGTTTCCCTTTAATAAACCTATAATTGTACATGCTCACGGGTATTTGCTGTGCTTCGGGCCTTGACATCTCCTGCCTGAACCTTATCCAGGTTAAGAGAGGTCACAAGTCAGCAATGATTTCCCAAGAGTCCCAACCCAGAATCTATTTTTTTTATTTGGAATATCTTTTATTTAATTAATTGCCAAACCAGGCAGACGGTGTTCCCTGCACAACCTGCCAGTACAGGGAATTTCCAGCAGGAGGATTTTTCCCTTGCATCATGGGCAGTGCCCATAGCACCAGGCTCTGTGCTCCTGATTCCTTTTCCCCCTCTTTCCCTCTCTCTCTTTTTAATTATGAAAATCAAGGAACCCATAATCCCATGACAGCTGTGACTACATACAGACTTAACCGTAAACTGTGCAGCAAATGCTTGGTTTGTGGAAAATCATGTTCTCTGACATATGTTTCTCATTACGGGGTAAATTTGCAAAGGAATAAGGCTGGTTCCTCCTGCAGGTGCAAAGCAGAGCCCTGCATTTCCTGCGACCTGCTCCACACCTGCAGCAGGTGAGACAGGAGGGACAAGGACAGAGGCTTTGCCTTGCCTTTGCACTGCAGGCAGAGGAGCTGCCCCTGTGTCCCCGTGCCCATCACACGCATCCCAAGGGATGTCTGGGAAAGCACCAGGATATGCAGCAGCACCTCGGCTGTGCTGGGAGTAACCTGGTCAGGTGGAAAGTGTCCCTGTCCAGGGCAGGGGACAAAACAAGATGAGCTTTCAGGTCCCTTCCAACACAAACCACTCTGGGGTTCTGTGATTTGTTGGTGACAGAGAAGACACTTCATGGGAACGCTGTGGTGGAATCACTGGGGGCAGTGGGAAATGGGGGTTAGCCAGAGCTGGGCTGCGCCTGCTCAGCAGGTCCCTGGGAGGTGTTTCCCCCCACGCTCTTTCTAAAGCTCCAGGTGAAATCCTGCCTTGGCTTCAGCGCCCTGTGCCCAGCTGCCCTGGTCAGGGCCCTCTGGATCCAGCACCCTCAGCCCTGGGCTGGCTGTGCACACACATGGGGCAGGGCACACATGGGGCAGGGCACACAGCCCTGGGCTGGCTGTGCACACACATGGGGCAGGGCACACATGGGGCAGGGCACACAGCCCTGGGCTGGCTGTGCACACACATGGGGCAGGGCACACATGGGGCAGGGCACACAGCCCTGGGCTGGCTGTGCACACACATGGGGCAGGGCACACATGGGGCAGGGCACACAGCCCTGGGCTGGCTGTGCACACACATGGGGCAGCCCTGTCCAGCTGGCCTGCTCAGCACCTGGGACTGTCTGCACAGCTCATGGCACAGACATGGCACAGAAGACCCCACGTGCTGCCCAGAGCAGCCCAGAGGTGCAGCCAGTCCCTGTGGGTGCCCGGAGCCCTCCTGCCCCTGCCCTGTCCCAGCACTGTTTTAAGGGGTGCACTGTCTTCAGTTCTGACCATCCACATCTGAAATGCAGGAGGGAGCTTAGCCTTGCTCACAGGGGGAAGTGGAGGGGCAGGTACCAACCTCTTCACTCTCATGACCAGTGATAGGACTCAAGGAAATGGCTGGAACTGGCTCAGGGGAAGTTTATGTTGGATCTCAGGGAAAGGTCCTTCCCCCAGAGGGTGGTGGGCACTGACCAGGCTCCTCAGGGCAGTGGACACGGCCCCAAGGCTGCCAGAGCTCCAGGAGGGTTTGGACAACGGGACAGGAACAGGGGGGATTGTTGGAGTGTCCTGGGCAGGGCCAGGAGCTGGACTCGAAGATCTGGTTGGGTCCCTTCCAGCTCAGGATATTCCATGATTCTCTAACTCTAAGGCTGCCCGGGTCTCTCAGGGTCTCTCTCAAGCCCCAGGACTGTACTGCAGGATCTGGGCTGTCGCAGGGGGAACTGTCCCTTGACATGTCCCTGAAGAACCAGGGCTGCAGCCCTGACAGCTCTGCAGTGGCCGAGCAGGACCCAGAAGGCACGAGTGGGACCGGGGAGGTTCATCTTCATCTGAGCAGTCAGAGGTGGTGACAGCCCCAGGGAGCTGATGAGTCTCTTTGTGCCCCAAAGGAAGCTGATCCCGATCCCTGAGCAGGAGCAACCCATCCCTCGGCCCCAGACCCCGGAGATCCTGCTGCTCCCGCTGTGCTGGGCTCAGCCACAGAGTCCTCCTCCCAAGTAAAGAACACTTCCTCCCCCTCCTGGCTGCTCTGGTTCCATCCTTCCATGGCATTGCCTGTGCATTCCTGCTCTCCCATCATCAAACGTTTTCACTTCAGCTCCTTTTCTGCATCCCGTGTCCACCCATCTCCATCCAAAATTCCTCACATCACAAAAAGTTCAAAAACTTTGGCAGCAGCACGTTGCAAATAGAACAGAGAATTTCGTGTTAATCCAAACAGGGGTTCAGAGGTTGGCAAATCCACCAAGGAAAGTTTCTGCTTCATCCAGAACCATTGATCCCAAAGGAAACACTGCTTGGAGAGTGACTGCACATCTCAGCCCAGCCAAGTGCCCTGTGGGAGGGGCAGGCCTGCCTTCATCCCCACAATCATCCTCCTCCTGCCCTTCTCCCATGCTGACACGGCAGCCAGGCTCCCGTGCTCCCAGGGAAGGCAGCTGGGGGGGGCATCAGCTCTGGGGGCATCACCCTGTTTCCAAAATCCCAGCACCCCAAACACCGGAGCACTGCGGCCACGGAGCTTCCTCCTCATGCTGGACACTCTCACTGGTGGGATGCCTTCACTCAGTGCCTTTTGGCCATGTGGAAATCTTGTCTCCCCTTTCAGTTTTGCTGCAGAGAATTCTGCGGAGAAATTTGTAGCAAAAAAACATTAGTCAGTGTGGTGCCTCTAAGATACTGCACAGTGTGATGGCCCTGTCTCCCCACCGGCTGTGCCTCCCTGGCAAGAGCCTCTTGGGATAGCAGATTTGATCCTCATCACTTTTTCAGCTGAGATCCATGCAAACTGGGATAGAAATAAAATAAAATAAAATAAATAAATAAATAAAGAGAGAGAGAGAGAAAATAAAGCATTAGCTATACAGAGGAACATTTTCTTGTGTATATTATACAATTCTTCCTGGGCTGTGAGAGCGGAGGTGCCATTACGTATTAACTAGACAGGTATTAGCAATAGCCCATGTCACTGTGTTAAAGGAAATCAATAGACAACATAAATGCAAAATCAAAAGTTTCTTCCCCTGACTATCATCTTGGCAGCACCAAGCAAATAAACTCACAGCACCTTTCACTGCTCCCCAGTGTGTGTGTGATGGAGCAGCCCCAGCTGCTGAAGAGCCAAGCTCTGGACCTGCTGTGTGCTCCCTGGGCACAGGGGGTTGAGCTGCCCCCTTGCTGCCCCACGGAGCCACATCCATGTGGAGCAGCAGCCAACACAGGCCCAAACAGGGGACAGTGGGGCGCAGGACCACGTGTTGGCCATGCCCAATGTCCACCCCCCAGCTGAGTGAGAGCAGCCCATCGGGTGGCCGTGCAACCCGGCTGCAGTGACTAAGCCCCAGGGGAGTGCTGCCTCCCCTGGGAGCAGCTCCATATGTTTAATTACACTCACTCTGCGGAAATCACATTTTCTTTCAAGGCTGAATTTCTCTAACCTCAACTTCCATGCGCAACTTCAAGTGAAGAATGAAGATTATATTTTTAGGAAGTGTGATCGTTTGCTGGGAGAAGGCATACAGAACACATAACATATCAAGAGAAGTTGCCTCATTAGATTAATTAACTTGTGCAGGCAAAGCCTTACATGCCAGATCTGGAAGGATTGAGAGCCTCAGCTGCCATCCCTTCCTGGGGAGGGGATGCACCCGATGCCACAGGAATGTTCAGCCTCTCATGGACTTGCAAGGGCAAAATCCAAAATCTGTGGGCCTTGTCTGCAATATAAATGAATATGTCCCTCACCCTTCAGTCAACCTAGAACATACATGGAAAATACAGAGGAAAATATATGAAAAATAAAGAAGTCTGGGCAACAGGACAAGCAGGGGTGGGATTCTGCTCCTCTGGCCCCAGGTGAGACCCTCCTGCAGAGCTGCTCCAGCCCTGGGCAACAACAGCAGGAGCACGTGGAGCTTCTGGAGAGTCCAGAGGAGGCCATGGGGATGCTCCAGGGCTGGAGCCCCTCTGCTCTGGAGCCAGGCTGGGAGAGCTGGGGGGGCTCACCTGGAGAAGAGAAGGACCCAGGGACACCTGAGAGCCCCTGCCAGTGCCCAAAGGGGCTCCAGGAGAGCTGGAGAGGGGCTGGGGACAAGGCATGGAGGGACAGGACACAGGGAATGGCTCCCCACTGCCAGAGGGCAGGGATGGGGGGGATATTGGGAAGGAATTGGTGGCTGGGAGGGTGGGCAGGGACTGGCAGAGGGTGGGCAGAGAAGCTGTGGCTGCCCCTGGATCCCTGGGAGTGTCCAAGGGCAGGCTGGATGGGGCTTGAAGACCCTAGGATAGTGGGAGGCGTCCCTGCTCATGGCAGGGGGTGGAATGGGATGACCTTTAAGGTCCCTTCCCATAAAAACCAGTCTGGGATTCTATAATTCTATAAACACATGCCCTTAACAAACAGAGGGACCCCTGTGACTCCAATGCTGCCCCCAGCCCACCCTGGCAGAACCAGGTCTGCCAGACCTGGCCCTGTGGTCCCTTGGGGAGAACAAGTGCCTGGTGCAGCATCTCCTGTGCCATCGGCTGCCAAGGTGGGACCCACTCCCCCAGCTCTGTCCCACCTTCCCGCACCGCACAGCCCACTCCCTCCCAGCCACGAGCCCTATAACTCAATGTCAAGGGGGCTTATGTAATATTTAGGCGTGTATTACACTAAATTAATCTTAACATGAAAAATCTTTTGATTACATAGTGTGTTTTTGTCATTGATTGATTAATTCATTTATTCATATAGTAATGCTATGTCCAACTTCTATTTATATTCAGTTGTAAGAGAAAGTTCCTATTCATGTCAGAGGAGATGAATTAAAATAGTTATCACTGGTATTTGCCAGCCGACTCTTTCAGAAGGTCCCTTTACAATATGTACTTTCATCCTTGTACAAGCTGCCTCCCAGGAATCCCTACAGTTCTCATCTTCCCCATGGTAGCCAAAGGATCTGGAGGTGCTGATGCCTTCCAGAATGGAGCCAGTGGAGCCAGGGGAGCCCCAAATGTCCCAGAGAGCCCCCACCATCAGAGGAGGCCCCACCACCCTGGGAGCAGGGGCTGGCACATCTCCAGGGAGCGGAGGAGGCCAAAGGCAGGGTGGCACTGTGTGACCCATGGGACTGCGCCACCGGCACCCCAGCATTGCCATGCCACCCACCACTGAAACTCCAACAGTCATTGCTGGGAAGCAGCACCACAGGACTGAACCATGGGAAAGGCTTGGTTGCCATGGCATAGGGTTGCCCTGATACAAGAAAGATCCCTCTTAATTTAAAAATAATGCTTAATTAATTGTAATTCTTTTATGGGCTTGATGATGCCATTAAGGCAGAGCATCCAAGGGCTCCACAAGGCGGTCATGACTGTGACATGTGTGTCCCCTCAGCCCACAGCCCCATAGCCATGGCCCCATAGCCCCTCACTCTCCTTCCTGGACACAGCGAGTGTGGAGGGAGTGACCAGCACTGGGACGAATCTCCCACCCTCCATACACAGCAAAACTTGGGGGCCCGTCCCCAACCACTGCCCTTTGTCCCCAGCCCCTGTCCTGTGCCCCCAACCCCGGCCCTTTGTCCCCAACCACTGCCCTTTGTCCCCAGCCCCTGTCCTGTGTCCCCAGCCCCTGTCCTGTGTCCCTAACCACTGCCCTTTGTCCCCAACCCCTGTCCTGTGTCCCCAGCCCCTGTCCTGTGTCCCCAGCTGCTGTCCCTCATCCCTGTATCCACACAGGGCTATGGCTCAGGAGACACAGCAGCTCTCGCCTTGTTTCCCAATGATCCAACAGGATCAAATTACCACAAATACATTCTGTTCCTTTTGCACACAACAACGAAGCCACTGGGAAGTGGTTGTGTACACACGGAATGTACCTTCTGCTATTTATATGTGTTTCTCTAAATTAAGGGGAATATAAAACCGGTGAGAAATCAACTTGGAAACATTCCCCTTTTGAGGAGAACATTTCCAGCCAAGAGATATTAGCAAGGAGAGGAGAACCACCACGGAGCAGCTGCAGGTACCTGGTCACCACTGGCAGCAGCCAGGGCCTGGCAGTTGGACCCCTGGATGCCCAATGGGCAGCGTGGCAGCAGCACCAGACCCCAGGCTCCGGGCACACGGGATCCACGGCTGCCCTCTGGGCACTGGAATACCCTGGAAAACAGCACCCGGGTTGGCTGGATGCTGGGAAAAGAGGGGAGATGTCACAGGGCTGCAGTCTCAGAGGGCTGGGAGGGTTATGGAATCCAGGATACTCTGGCACTGTCAGAGAATTTCAGAGGTACTTTAGCACCTCTAGAAGTGAAACTTTTCTTTCTTCCATGAGTCTAAGAGCCCTGGACCAGCGGCAAATGCCAGGCTGGTGGCACATACACGAGTTCATTATGTAGAGATAATTAGTGGCAATTGACACCTGGAACAACATCCCTGAGGCTGTGAAAGAGCGGGAGTGGAGGCTGATCGGAACTGTTCCGCTCTCACCTCACCCCTGCCCTCTCTCCCGGAGTCTGCGCCTCTTGCACAGACACACCGGTCAAAGGTGTGTGTGTTGCTGCATGACCTGCAATCCCCACCTGGCACCGGAGCCCGCCGGGCTCCGACCCAGGAAGGAGGAGCTGCAGTCGGGGCAGCGCAGCGCTCCCGGGACACGGCGGGGAGGCTCCCGGGATGGGCAGTGCGGGACTCCTGGGACACGGCGGGGAGGCTCCTGGGATGGGCAGTGCGGGGATCCTGCGAGGGGCAGTGCGGGACTCCTGGGACACGGCGGGGAGGCTCCCGGGTTGGGCTGTGCGGGGCTCCCGGGATGGGNATGGGCAGTGCGGGGCTCCTGGGATGGGCAGTGCGGGGCTCCTGGGATGCAGCATCAGGGCAGCGCGGGGCTCCTCGGAATTATAATCGGGGCAGTGCGGGGTTCCTGGGAATTATCATGGGGGCAGTGCGGGGCTCCCGGGATGCGGCATCGGGGCAGTGCGGGGCTCCGGGAATTATCATCGGGGCAGTGCACCACTCCAGGAGAAGATGTCTCTCCGGGAATCCCCGCACTGCCCTCCCCTGCTCCGGGCATCCTGCTCCTCGGCTTTCCCACGGCTGCAGCCTCCGGGATGCGGCGCAGAAGACACGCAATCAGTGCACTTACCAGCCCAATCCCGATGGGACTGACAGCCGAGAGCTGATGCAACTTTCCTGCGGGTTTCTGCGCCGGGAAATGGAAGGGGCTAATGAGGGCCCGGCTACCAACCTGTCTTGTTCTGTTCCCACGGAGGGCAGACCTGGGTTCGGAGCAGCTCTGTGGAGCTCCCCCAGAAAGCCGGTGCCGCGGGGTTTGTACACCCGATTTTGTTTGTCAGTATTTTGCATACGCAGGTGTACGGGATGTTCATTTCCATGCAAATCCCCCTGCAGCCAGGCAGGTGCATTTCCTGATCTCTGTTCATCATCCAGAAATCCAATAACTTGGCTGTGTGCTTGCAGCTGGTTAGGGGCTGACCCGATGTGCACTTGAGCATGGATTTTGGATCCAAGCAGCAGGAAAATAGCTTATTTTTCCCCTGGCCTTTATAAAATCAAACGCAAACCCCTCCGTGTTGGTGCAACATTTGTGTAGCAAAGACTGAGCATTAAGAAGTCAGGAAATTCCATAACTTGAGGTTGCTGCAGCAACGCCAAGTTGAGGTATCACCTATTTTATGTATATTTTTTTATACTTCATTGGTAATACATAATAGAGCAACTAAATGGGCATTATTAAAATATGATAGTACTTTAGACTATTGAAACAAAGGGAATTGTGGCAGGAAAACCGTTGTGTGTGCTCAGAGCCCCTGGAGATGTCCTTGCATAGTCTGACAGGCAGTGAACAGGTCCCCGGAGCTGTGACAGAGCAGCATGTTTGGGGCTGAGGTGTCTCCTCACTGGGGTCATTTGGCATCTTTATTGCAACAGAACAGCCCAAATCCAGATGTGTTGCTGCCCCCACCACGTGGCCAAGGCACCCTGGGGACTCCATCATCCACCTGGCTGAGAATCCCTGCCACCCATGCGGAGACACCAGCTACAGGGGGATTTCCAAACACAGAAATTCTGTTTCCTCCTACTAATGAGGGAGGCGGGGGGAATCATGTAGTATTCCATGGAGGAAAAGCCCTGGGCTCTTTTCCTGTTGCCAGAAGCTACTGTGGCTCAGCGCTGATGGGGACAGGAAGGGCGCTCAATGTCTGCCCTGTGATGGGGTTGTGAACCAAGCCTGCTCCTGGCAGGGAAAGGCTCTGTCCTCCCTCTGCCAGCCCTCAAACACCTGGATGATCCTGCTGCCACTGCTCCTTCAGAGACCCTGGTCTGGGTTTGCTTGTTTCAGTCGGGAAAAATATTTGTTTCCTTTATTATCTTGGAAATAGACCAAAAAAAAACCCCTATTCCATGTGTCTCTGATCTTGGCCATTACTGACTTTTTCCTGCAAGTAAAGAAGCGGGGGAACCCATCATAAAAGGGATGAGACAAAATCCTGCTGAGATGAATTCCCCTCTCCAAACCAGGGGCCACTGCCCTCTGCCGTGAAACCGGCTGCCTTGCCCAGGGAGCTGCTAAGGATGCAGTCCCTGTGCTTAAATCCCAGAGCAGAGGTACCAGTGTGTCCCTCGTGTCATTCCTGCCTGGCAGCTGCAGCTGCTGCGCTTCCATTCCAAAATAATATTTTTTCAAATGAAGTAGCAGAAAACAGCTTTACATTTTTGTTATCCCTTGCAGCACGAAATGAAAAATGCCTGTGCTGCCAGTACCTGATTCAATCAAGTGGAGCACGTTGGATACCCACAGGCTACACACGCGGGAAAGAGCTGACTTGTATTTTAATTAATAATGCGATCCAGCGGCTCCAGAGCCAGCCTCTGGCAATGCGCTCTTCTTGCTTCATTATTTGCTGTAAACAATTTCCAAGCAATGTATAGACAACCCTATCCTTTAATTTCTGCTAATTCATAACACCAGAAAAATGCAGGATTTTTCTTGTGCGATAAAGCAAGTGATTCAACCTCCTTCCCAGCACGTGGAGCATTTCAGACTGGTCCTGACTTCAGACCAAAAAAACTCCACAGCTGCTCAACAAGGTTCCCGTGAGGTCTGCCAGGCTGCTGGGTGGTGCTGGCAGGAGGGTGGGTTGGGGAGATGAAGGACAGTCCCAGTGAAGGATGCAGGAGTCATTCTCTTCTCCTCGAGGTGGGTTCAGACTCTGAGGTGGAAAGGGAAAGGGATGTAAATGGCCAGGGTGTGTTTGGCAGCTTGTCCAGAGGTCTGTGCCATCTCTGCACCATCAGTTAGTGACTGCTGAGAGCAAGCCCAGGGCTGTGGATGGCAGCACACACTCGACACCATCTGGCTGATGCTGTTCTGCTGCTGCCTCTTGGTGTGTTCCACGGGCCCAGGGAGGCAGGATGTGACCACACCAGCCCCCAGCCTGTGGGTTGGTCCCAGCGGTGCTCCCAGGAGTCTGGAGCCCCAAAATCAGCCAGTGATTCCTGGTGCCTCCTCCATCATTCCACGGGCATCTCCCCTCTGCCCGTCTCTCCCTGGGGACTGCACACAGACACAGCGAGCAGAGGGCCTGGGGAAAGAGCTGTGCAGCCACAGTGACATTTTTCTCGTGGAGAATAACTTGGCTTTGGGGTGCTCTGGGATGTGGCTGTGCACTGTCTGTTTGGCAGGCGAGGGCGGCCACTCCAGCCTTGGCCGCTCTGTAAACCCTCCTCGGGGCACAAGAGGCAGCAGAGCCCTGTGCTTAATTAGTGCCATCCTTGGGCCACCTGCTCAGCCAAAACCAGGCTCATCCTGCCCCCAGCCACACGTGCCCAGCGCCAGCCCTTGGGCAGGGACAGTGGGGACACACAGGCAAGAGGGTGGCTGGGACTGGGTCACCGCCTCAGCCCCTGCTGGTGCCGACCCTGTGTGCTCCTTGGGAGGGCTGTGAGTGAAGCACGAACCTGCACCCACGTCCCTGCTGAGCCCCTGCCCGTGGGTGCCCTGCACTGTCCCCTCAGGAGCAGGGCATGATCCATCCCCTGGCACCCTCCCCAGCAGGAATCAGCTCCTCTCCAGGCTCCCTCCTCACCACTCGGCAGCAGCTCGCTGCTCCACACAGCCAGGTGAGAGGCAATTGGTCAGAACACAAAGTAAAATGTCACCCAAATGTCACAGCAATTTCCTAAGTGTCCACAAAATGGCAGATGCTCCTTTTCAATGGCCCGTTGGCTTCTTCTTGGGACAGCAGTGCCTCGCTCCTGTGCCCTGTCCCCCACAGTGGCAGGTGGCGCAGAGGGACACGGCTGCCATTGGTTGTGAGAAGAGATGTGTCACATCAGGAGAGGAGACCTGGCAGCCGGGATGTCCAAGAGCCTTCACCTTTGCCAGGCTGGCTGGGGCAGAGCTGGTGTCCTGCCAGCAGCCGAGGCAGACACTGCCCAGGTGCACACGAGGTTGTGAGAAGCAGAGGGTGACCCAGAGCAGGGCTCACCTCCTCCTGTGTCTGGTCACCTTCACAGAACACACAGTGCTGGTCCTGCAGCTGCTCAGAGGGGTGGAAGATGCGCTCTAACAAGCATGGACACTCAGGCCTGTGGTGAGGAGGATCCATCTCCACAGCTCTGCAGTGTGCGTGGTGTCTGGCTGTGCCTGGCACTCCTGGTGCCACCCAGGGCACTGAAGGGGCTGGCAGCCACTCCCTCCCAGCAGCACACCTTCGTGGGCATGACCTCCTGCGACTGAGAGGACGTGGCAGCAGGGACACCTCTCCTTCTGCCCGGCTCGTCACCGGCGCGTACGTGGCACAGCACAACAGTGACACACGCTCACAGCGTCAGGCAGTGACAGGGACAGCGAGCTCCGACTGCGCCGGTGGGTATGTAAAAATACCACCAACAGCCACGGAGGAAAATGGACCAGAAATAAGAGCGGATACTTCAAAATAGCTCACCATCTGCTGCGGGAACAAACGCTCCACAAGCACGGCCAGCCCACGGGTGTGCGGGGATGGAGCCAGAGCTCGTTCCCCAGCTGAGCTGAGAGGTGGAAGGTACAGGCCAAGCCAGGGCGTGGGATCTGGAGTTTGCACTTTGACAGGGACAGGGAGCACTGTTTTGTCTGGGGTCACCCCATTATTTTCACAGAATCATCAAGGTTGGGAGAGACCTTCAAGATCATCTAATCCGACTGTCAACAATTTTGTGGCATTGATTCACCTGATCCCTTCATGTTGTGCATTTATTTCTGGCAACTCCGGGACCAGTTTTGTGAATATCCATTTAAATGCTTACAGAAATAGCTGTACTTTCTACTTCCCTGCTCAGTGCCTTGCCAGACACCTCCAAAATGTGCCTCAGCCTCCAGGCTTGTTTGATGAGTTGCAGTTTGATCCCAGCTCCTGATGAAAGCCCCCAACACCACAAATACAGGAAATTAGGGTGTTAGAGACTGCGCAGCCCCACGTGGCTGTGCTGTAATTACACAACTTCTAACAATTAAGTGCTCACTGATTATGTGTTGAAAGGAAGCCGAACACCACCAGATTGCATCACTGATGATTTATTGAGTTATTATTGGCCACATCCTGAAGCTCTGACTGTCTTTTCCTTGATCAAAACTCCTCATTTACCTGGGTAAAGAGGAAGAATTTTGCCCTGCAGTGTTTCAGGCCAGAGTGTGTAATCTCCAAACCTTTTCAAATGCTATTTATAATCCCAAAGCATATTGTTTTATGCTTGTTGAGTTTTATAAACAGCTATTCCTCCTGCAAGGATGAAAATAAAGTCAGCCAATGGCTTCTGCGTGGAAGTCAGGTCACCACAAAGTGCAATAGGCAGGATTTTAAAAGGTCTGGTTTTACAATTTATTGAAAGCAAAAGAAAAGTCTCCTGAAAGCTTCCCAATTCTATGTGCACTGCAGTAACTTATGTATAAAATAAGGTCACAGATGCATTATATCTATGCTAGACATTAGACTCGGGATGAAACAGCTGACAAGCCATTTCCTGCGTGTTTTCTTTATTAATATCACAAACTTAATTCAGCTGTGAGAAAACTCTTTGCATAGAGCATGTCATTGACAAAAAGGTACTAGACAATCATAAAGAGAACAAGGTAAGTGATCTTCATCATTATTATTATTATTTATTCCATCTCTTTCCCTTTCCCCCATTAAGCATTTCATTTGGAAATTCACTGGGGAAAAAGAGCGGGAGGAAACGCATTCTGCTTTCCCATCTGAATATCCTTAAGTCACATATGTTATAATATATTTGCATTTTTAAATAAATACCCCTCGCAAAAACAAATTAGAAATGGTTATTTATGTCTTCCAAAGCTCTGTTACCCTGCAGTGCTGTCAAAAGGTCAACCATTGCCTCTAACTTTGCTGCTCACACAGTGACCTGGAAGTACCGTCGATAACGACCCTATGGCTGCAAGTCTTGAAGACTTAATCATCTGACATCCAGGAGCCCCGCGGCGCTCGTGCTTGGCATTTGCCTTATTGAAATGTACACAGACAATATGCATTTTAAACAATTCCAAGCTGCCTGCCTAAAATAGTCATCGGGCCACCGATCCCTGTCTGGAACAGGCTTCTCGCTCTCGCAGCTCTCTCGCCTTGATGAGCAAGGCAGCTAACGAGACGAGCCGGTGCATCTGGAGCTCGGAACTAGCTGCATTTATTACTGGCATTTGCTCCATATTGCAAGGGAAAGTTATCATCTGCGTCATCTGGAACTTAATTATGATCTGCCACCAGCCAAATTTGATTTTAAGCCTCTCTTAGAGGGAGTTCCTGAAACACACCAACAAAACGGGGGACATTCTGGGTTCACATGGAAACCCACACCAACCCAAGTGCCCCTGCAGACCCAGCTGTCACTGGGAGCCCTGTGTGGCCACAGTCAGAAGGGGCTGCCTGCTGAGCCAGTGCCCTGCCATGGGTCTAAAAGGGTCCAAAAAAAGCAAATTCATGCAAGTCTTCCTCTGGTCTGATGGAGCAAACCCAAACCATGGAGGGAGATGAGAACTTCCTGGAGCAGGAAAGCCAAAGTCAATGTGAGCGGTGGACAGAACATGATGCTCTCCAGCTCGGGAACACTCTAGCAAGGCCATCGTTTGTTCCCAGGTGAACCATGCCTGGCAGGAGCTGTTCCTGCTGCCCAGCCGTGGGCAGGCTCTGCAGGGCAGGAGCCCCTGCGGACACACCGCCTGGAGAGGCGCCTGCTCTGCATCTCCCACGGGTTAAAAGCCACCCTCCTTCCCCTCATTCAAATCTCCCCTTGCAGAAAGCTAACTCCTGGAGATGCATGGCCATCTCCAGGCAACAGTGACCCGTGGGTCTGTGGGAAGCCAGCAGATATCCAGTGACACCCGAATGATCCTCCTGGGACAGTGTCCCATGCCCCACAGACACGGAAAGAAGGGACAGTGCAGCAGGCAGGGATGGATGTCCCCAGCAAGGTCAGCTTCAGGGGCTGGGAATGACCATGCACTGGCTCTGCCCACTCTGCCACAGAGCAGGTCTGCTCCAAGAAGGAATTTTTGAGGATTTTGAAGCTGCTGGAGCACTGATAATGGGGCAGAAGAGGCAGATGGTTTTGAGATGGTGCCCAGCTGGTGATGGGCCAGTTGGACAAGGTGGAGTGTCACCACATCACCCAGAGTGACCCTGTTGGTGGGAGAAATCCATGTGAGGGCTGCGGATCCCTGTGAGCCCCCCAGTCTGTCACAGGTGAGCAGGGCTGGGCTGAGCATTCCTGGCTGGCAGTGCAGACCTGCAGCTTCACGTGGGCAGTAAGGACTGTAACTGCACCAAGGGGAGCTGCCTGGACCCCACAGCAATGTCAGGACACTGTGGTGCCCACAGCCAAGCCCACCCTGGCAGTCCCTGGGCCAGAGCCTTGGTCCCTGACATGCCACAGGAGAGCATGGAGATGCAGTGGTTGCTTGGGAGAGGAGGCAACATATGTCAGTGGAGCTGTGGCTGTTTTCTCAACATGTTTACCCTCCCACGTATCTTCTCAGAGGCTCGAAGGAATTATGCTGGATAAGGGAAAAAAGGGACTAAAGCTCAGGAAAAAATCTTCCCTTTTCTCCTCACCCTTGAAACATACACCCAAAGTGATGTCTCTTTCTGCCCTTTCACAGCACTGGGAGTCAGGAGAACCAGCCCGAGCACTTTCCTTGTGCTCTGTTTTAACCACGTGCCCGTCAGTGCCAGCCCCTGGCAATCCAGGGTGCCGGGGTCAGCGTTAAACACACGTCCCCAGCAGTAACACGGGGCACGGAGCTGTGCCTCCCGTGAAGGGACGGGCACCGTGGCCTCACATCTGCACTTTCATTGAAAACATTTATTCAATCAAAGGGAAAAATAAATGTGGTCCCTCCGCTCTGTCAAGTATAAACTGTTATTGATCCCCTAAATGAAATTTGTCCATGCTGATCGATTGAACACATTATCCTTTTTCCCGAGTCCATTACCAGCAATTGGAAACTCTCAAGCATCGATAGCAGCTTGACCACACACAGCTGCACATTCAGCCTATGTTCTCCCCAAATCCAAATTGTTCCTGTCTCCCTTCTTCCCCTGTGAACACTGGGACCTCTGCATTATGACTACATTTTTCCCAAACTGAAGGGAAGAAGAAGTTTAATTTCATAAAATGCTGGGAATCAATTGTGTCATGTTAAACTCCAGAGGCTGAGTGATAGCCCGGGAACAGCACCAGTGCCCACCTGGGCCATCCAGTGGAGCCCCAGAGATGTGCCTGCACATCAGCCCGTGACATCCTGGCTGGCCACGTCCACTGGGGCAAACCAATGGATTTTAGTATTTCTTAGTATTTTTCCTAGTATTTTTGACAAACACAGAGTGAGGGGAGAGGGAAGGCCAGGCTGGACAGGGCTTGGAGCAGCCTCGTCTAGTGGAAGGTGTCCCTGCTCATGGCCAAGCCGTGAAACTGGTTGATCTTAAGGTCCCTTCCAACCCAAACCATTACATTATTCTAAGGTCTGGCATGAGCCCCCAGGGCTCAGCAGAGCCCAGTTCTCAAAAAGAACAAAATTTTGTTGGCTGTGTAAAAAAAGGCAATGCTTGTCTCTTAATAGCCATCGTGAGGGGCTCGCTCTGCTGCTGTCAATAGCTCATATGTTTGTCTTCTGTCTTGCTAATGGATAATAATTTTCTGAGCAAGCTCAGGGAGCAGTGACTCTTTATTAAAACTAATAAGGGAGGGAGTCACGGGCTTTTAAAAATCACTCAGGAAATTATTACTGACAAGTCTTTCTTGCCTCACCTCGCAGAAGGAAGGCAGTGAGGAGTTGGGATGCTCTGTGTGACATCAGCTCGTGGGTTTGCTGTCACGTACACTCAGGACCCCCAGGCTTAACAACACCCTCCATCAGAGGCTTACACTGCAAACTGTCCTGCAGATTCTCTGGGGGGAAGAGAAGCTCCAAGTGTGAGTTGTTTCAAATGTCTAATTTTGGCAAAATAAGGCCAAAATTACATTTCAGGGAAATAACCAACTGTGAAACATTTTGGGTGCTTTTAACACCTACTCAAGTACTGAAAACACAAATCCTGAGAAAAGGTGGTGAAAGGCAGCTCTGCCCCTGTGAAGAGGGAAGAGCAAGCCTTGGCCCTGCTCACGGACACCTTGCCCAGAGGTGTGTTCGTGGGGTCCCTCTTCTTCCAGATGTGTGACAAGGACAAAGCAAAGTGAGGTAAAGCCAGAGATCCTCTGCCCTGGGGCAGACCCCCTGCCCAGGCTGTCCCTCTGACCTGGGCAGCTGCACCACGCAGCAGAGTGACTGCTGCCTGCAGCCCTGTGCCATCAGCTGATTCTGGGCTCCGAGGGACCATTATCTCAGCACAGCACCCTGTCCCTGGATGGGTTGTCCTGATGGTTCACTGCCTACACAACTGTGGACCATATTCCAGGCTGAATTCATCCAGACTCCACTCCCCACTGCTGCTCCTCAAGCCTTGCTCCCCACTCAGGTTTGGGGGGACACCTTTCCCGTCCCAAGCCCCAATGTCCCCCTGCCCCATCCCACTGGACTGGCTGGGTCCTTGCCCCCTCACGGGGGTCCACCTCACTGGAAGCTCATTTTGGGCCATATTTGTTCCTGTCCCAGACCTCAGGAAGAGCCTGTGTGCCCAGAGTCTCTGTCTGCAGCCACCCCAGCGGGTCTGCCACGGGCTGGACTCTGTCCGAGCGGCACAGGCGATCCCAGGGAGGGTGCTTGTATCCATCACACTTTGAACCTAATAAAGGAGATGATGGGGAAATGACAGAAAGAGCAGTTTCTTGCCAATATTGTTGCATTTCGCACTATTATAACAATATTCTGTGGAAAAAGAAGATGACTGTGTGTGGCCACATCTATTTCCATCCTGAGACGTGCCAGCAGAAGTGCAGCCCTGCTCCCCCTGGGCTCTGCTGGCCACAGGGAGCCATCCCTCTCTTCTCTGCCAGGGCTCACCATCCCTCTCCTCTCCTCTCTGCCAGGGCTCACCATCCTTCTCCTTTCTGCCAGGGCTCACCATCCCTCTCCTCTCTGCCAGGGCTCACCATCCCTCTCCTCTCTGCCAGGGCTCACAATCCCTCTCCTCTCCTCATTACCAGGGCTCACCATCCCTCTCCTCTCCTATCCT
>VWZG01009906.1:483563-529163 GCA_013396735.1 Grallaria varia | reverse complement strand
TCTCCTCTCCTCTCCTCTCCGCCAGGGCTCCAGCCTTGGACACTGGCTGCTCAGAGCCAGGAGATGCCTCTGCACCCACTCAAAACCAGGAAGAGTTACTTGTTTGGCAAAGCAATAAGAACTTTGGAGTTGAAAATCAATAGTGATTAACAAAAAATTGAAAATAATAAAACTAGGAAATAAGAACCGAGAAATAGAATAAAAAATAAGATAATAAAAACTAAGGCATAATATAAAAAGTAAGAAATAGAATAAAAGCTAAGAAATACAATAAAACTAAAGAACGCCTGGTCTTGAACTTTGACTTAAAGTCAAAAAGTTAACTTTTGATGTGCCTCTTCTTTCTTCCAGCTTGTCCATCTAGGTAAACCCAACTGACTTCATTAAGATGCAGTTCCCGTTCTCCCCTGACCCCTTTGGCTCTTTAACAAAAGGTGTCGACAGGTGGATGTTTTTCCCTAAAGCACTCGTTTTCTCCTTTACCTGAATTTTTATGGCCACATGCCTATGCCATTCTGTGTGTGAGTTATAAACCCTCTTGCTCTAAAGAACCAGAAAGAAGAAACCCTCTCCATGCAAGGCCATGTGGCTGCAATGCCACCGATGCTCCTGAACCCTCAGGCCCTGCTGGTTGCAGTTTGCAGAGAAAATAAGTTTCAGCATGTCTTTTTGGTAATTCCAAGCATGGTGAAATAGGGAGCACCCCGTGAGCACACACCAGGCTGCCAGATTATCCCCTGGCACACACCAGTGGGGGGAGAACTGACAAGAACTCAGCGAGAGCCCCAGAGCCCTGAAAAACTAACCTTGCCCCAAAGAGATGGGGCTTCAGGAGGCTCCTGCACCTCCTCGTTCAATAAGTGTAATTACAGCAGCCAGTTTTTCTCTTTAATCACAAGATGAGCTTTTAAAAGGAAAACAACCAAGTCCAGCAGGTTCTCACTGTATTTGCTGGGAGATAATTCAATTATTGTAGAAAATTATTTTAAACATTAAGATGCAAAAAGTTCCAGTTTCCCCCTTTCTGTGACTATCACCCAAGCTATTGATAAGATGTCTAAATTTATTGCAGAATAATTCTGCAGGAAAAGAGATAAAAGGTTCCTGAATAAAATATGAGGCGAGAGCTGTAAATTGTAGCAATGCATATCATTTCATTCAAATGTAGGAAGCAATTACCATCTGCTATACTCATCAGTTCCCTCCTTTATGACTTAATTATATGTTTAATGCTATCAGATCAAGGAAAGGGCACAATAGATGAATGAGTGAAAGAAATAGAAAAGATTCAGCAACAAGACAAAAGGCAGATGAAAAGTAACCCAAGAACAGAATTGATTTCATTTGTTGGGAGAGGAGTTAATTTAAATAGTATATTCTATCATCTCCTGTGCTGTGCTGAGATAATATAAATCATGTGTTTGTGAATTTGCTTCATACAATTTTAACAAAAGCATTCAAGATTCTGAAAACCCAGGGTCTGCAGGTTTTGATTTATTTATGAAATGAGTAACATTTACAAAGAAAGAGCAGTGACTGACACCAAAGCATTTAAACGATTATTAACAGCACTTTGCTGTACAAGTACAAGATGACAGAGGGGAAGCTGACGGGCTCTGCTCCAGCCCCTCCTGTCTGGGTTCCAAGGCCTGCCAGGATCAGATCCTGCATCCATGGAGGGCAAAGGGACCTGGCCACCACAGCCACCTCCACCACAGTCACTGCCACCACAGCCACTGCCACCACAGCCACCTCCACCACAGCCACCTCCACCACAGCCACTGCCACCACAGCCACCTCCACCACAGTCACTTCCACCACAGTCACTGCCACCACAGTCACTGCCACCACAGCCACCTCCACCACAGTCACAACCACCACAGCCACCTCCACCACAGCCACCGCCACCACAGCCACCTCCACCACAGTCACAACCACAGCCACCTCCACCACAGCGCCTGAGCCAGAGGGCTAGGGAGGATGAGGGGGCCTGGCAGCCCTGAGACCCCTCAGGTCCCCCTCTGGGATGTGAGCAGCTGCCTTCCCACCAGCTGCTCTGGTTTGCTGTGTCTGGATATGTTCTGGCAGAGCTGCTGAGAGCCTGCACCCTATAGCTGCACCCTGCACCCTATAGCTGCACCATACACCCTACAGCTGCACCCTGCACCCTATAGCTGCACCCTGCACCCTATAGCTGCACCCTGCACCCTATAGCTGCACCATACACCCTACAGCTGCACCCTGCACCCTATAGCTGCACCCTGTATCCTGAATCCTTCACCCTGCATCCTGAGTCCTGCACCCTGCATCCTGCACCCTGCATCCTGAGTCCTGCACCCTTCATCCTGCACCCTGTATCCTGCATCCTGCACCCTTCTGAACACACAAGTCCATGGAGAAAAGTAATCATAGAGTAATGCAATCTGCTGAAGTAGCACATGGTGGGGTTAGAGAACAAAAATCTGTGATCTCCTGACAGACCTTTGGGTGCCTTTAACTCCCCTCTGTTTTCAGCAGGGTGCACACACTGGGAACGGTGGGGCTGGAGGAAATACAGTGGGATGCCTTCCCAGAGATCCAGCCACAGCTGGAATTAGAGCCCAGCTGGGCACGGACAGCTGAGTGACATCCCCACTGGCTGGAACTGCACATGGAGAGTTAAACACGATGGGCACCGAGTGCTCCTCTAAAAGAATAAAACAAAACAAGTCTTAACACTTCTCACTCAGGGTCTAAATCCAGGTTACACTCAGATGGCAACAACCCAGTGTGTCCTGGAGCTCAGACAGGGCAGCGGGTTTGTCTGCACGGGATTTTCTCACCCACACGCACAAAACACAACTTCTTCTAGTGGCTGATGGCGCTGGAGAAGGCTCCAGGCAGCCACTGGACCCCGTCCTAATTTAAAACAAATATCTGCTTTGAGTCCCCCAGCAGCCCTGAAGGTACTGAGGAATAATCGGGGCAGGTCAGTGAGTGTGTCTGAGCCAACCCTGCTGAGCAGGGCCCAGGGCATGCAGAGCAGGCACAGAGAACAAAGCAAATGGGGCATTACCTGAGGTGGATGAAATTCCAGCAGGGATGATTTTGCTCCAGAGTTTGATCAGAATGTGCAGAGCCAGAGGTAGGAGGTGAGATGTAGTGATGGGATGTCAGCCTGGGACCATCCTGGCTGCCTCACACACCTGCATTCCTGCATAAAAGAGAAGGAGAGAAACTTCTTACACCAGCAGAGAGAGACAGGAAAACGGGGAATGGCTTTAAACTAAAATAGAAGAAATTTAGATTAGATATTAGGAGGAAATTCCTGGCTGGGAGGGTGGGCAGGCCCTGGCACAGGTTGGGCAGAGAAGCTGTGGCTGCCCCTGGATCCCTGGGAGTGTCCAAGGGCAGGTTGGACAGGGCTTGGAGCCACCTGGGCTGGTGGGAGGTGTCCCTGCCCATGGCAGGGGTGGGATGGGATGAGCTTTAAAGTTCTTCCAACCCAAACCATCCTGTAACTTTCTGATTCCTGAAGCACAGTAGGGACTTACAGAGGGGTTACAGTGGAGCTGCTGGAGGGCTGGATCTGCATCCCTTCATGGGCACACTGACACTGGTGCCTGGGTGCAACCTCACTGTGTGTGCAGAGATGTGCTGGGAAGCTTCAGAGAAAGAAAGTAGTTTTATACTAATTCCCTTAATTTATTCCCATCGAATGTCAGTGCAGTGTCATCTAAAAGTCTTTAATGATTTTAAAACAAATGGTCCCTGAGGCAGGAAAATAGTTATAGTGCCATTTCTAAAATTAATTTAATTCCTGCAGAATAGAAATAAAAAAGAGTGCCTGCTCGGTTGCATATGCATCACAAATAGCAGGGAAAAATATCTGGAGAGGCTTTTCAGCTGAATTCACCTGGGTTTCCCAGCCTTTCCCCCAACCCCTGGTGGTGGGAGCCCTGTGTGGGGCAGTGTGAGGGCACTCCTGCCCCCTCCTCATCACCCCTTGCCCCAGAGAGTCCCCCAGTAATTAGAACCTGCTCCTTTCTTCACACAGCAGCAGAACCAATTTTTATTACATTTCTCAGTGACTCATAATGGTCTGTCTTCCCTTGCATATGTGCCCAGGGAAGCACTGCACTGATATTCCAGGGCTGGAATCCTTCCTCACTAGCTCCTGCTGGGATCCTACACAGTCCCACCTCGCTGTTGTACCTGCTCACCATATGGCACACTGGTCTCACCCTGGGATGAGCTGGGACAGACGGTGCCATCTCTGTGCCAACGGCTCCCCCTGTCCCTCTGGCAGGGACACGCTGCCCCTACAATAAAGAATCCCAGAATCCCTGCTTTGGGTTGGAAGGAACATTAAAGCCCATCCCATCCCACCCCATTCCATGGGCAGGGAGCCCTTCCACCAGCCCAGGTTGCTCCAAGCCCCGTCCAACCTGGCCTTGGACACTCCCAGGAATCCAGGGGCAGCCACAGCTTATATGCCCATCCTGTGCCAGGGCCTGCCCACCCTCCCAGGGAAGAATTTTTCCCCAATATCTAACCTAAATCTCCCCTCCTTCAGTTTAAAGCCATTCCCTATTGTCCTATCACAAGAGGTTTGTCCCCATCTGTCTTACTCTGCCTCCACAGACATTGGTGGCCCTGCTGGTGCCCAAGGGTAGTGTGGGGTGGACAAAGGTGGGAGATTTCCCAAAAACTGCTGGTATGGATAATTAAAATAAACCCCCAAACACCCAGAACTCTATTCAGTGACTCAGTCCACACACTCCCCCACTGCTCCCACACACCCGCTGATGCTTGCCAAAAATAAAGCACTTAAGGATTTTCATGTTTTGTACTTAGGGCTCTGCATTTTCTCTCTCCTTCTGCTCCTCCGGGGCCACCTCCAGCATGACAGGGAGGTTGGGAACTTACCAGAGATGCCTCCAGCTGCCATGGTCAACCTGAAACCCTTTCAGGGAGGCAACTCAAGGCGCCGCGGATGTGCTGATAATTTGATGATGATTATTTAACATTCCTTATGTTACTAAAGTATCCAATGGGCACAGGCTTCTTTAAACAATTGAGAGGTCATATAATTACTGGTTCAGGATTCAGAGCAGAGCTGGAATTCATTGGGAAGGATTATGCAGGATAATTTTGTATCCACCCCTTCTCCCATTTGCCCAGTGGAAGCAGCTCACAGATTCCCCAGGTTTTGGTGGTCTGGAGCTGACCTGTTGGTTGGTGGGGCTTTTCCCCGGGAGCCTTGTCCTGGTTCTCCTGGAAACCCAAGGAGATCACGGGCAGGGGTGCAGTGCCTGGGTGCTCCACCAGCACATGGACCAGCTGTGGCCACAGCCTTTGCTGACCCCTCCAGCAGTGAGTGTGGGCTAAACATCAGGATTCCAGAGGGAGGGCAGGAGAGGGAAATGTTCTTAAATCCCTCTGGTTTTTTCAGTCCTACTCAATCCATGGCCACACGGGCAGTCTCCACCATGGAGCTAACACTGCGTTAAATGAAAACATTTCCAAAGCCACTGAAAAGAGCTCAGTGCCTAAACCTCCTTTTGCTCTAATTAAGGCAGAGGTAAACAAATCTGTTGAAATGTATCTAAAAACTCTGCTGTCAGCAATTCCCTGCCTGGCTTCCACCCTGCTGGAAGCACGTGGAGCACCATGTCTCCAAGCAGTGCCTGTGTGAGCTGAGGTGCCAGGTTCTAATGAGGAACAGACCCAAGAGCACCCACATGGCAGGAGGTGACACTTCAGATGAAGGTTTCACTCACTAATTCCAGCAGTGCCTTTACAGTTCTCCAGGCGGAAACCAGAGGGAATGACCCCCTGCACACACCCCATCCATGCATCAGCATCACCAGGTGCTGCAGGGCTGAGCGGGGTGTCCTTACACCCACCACAGCCTTTCACCATCCCAGACCTGGGGAGACCAAGCCCCCGGGGGCTGCCAGCCCCGGAGCTGTCCCCGTGCAGCCCTGGGGACATGTGCCTGGGCACAGCAATGCAGTGAGGGAAATGATGCTCCTCAGGGCCACGAGGAGGAGGACGAGGATGTGGAAACCGATGTGGAATGCAGGTGAGGGAGGCCAAGGTTGAGATCTGCAGGAGGTCCTGGCACTGGAGCCCAGGGGGCACATCTGGAGCTGGGCCCTGCTCCAAACATCCCAGTGCTCGGCCGACACCTTGACAAATTTAGTTTAACTGTTTTGATGTAATAATGTAATTAGGTAAAAAGGTTCAGCAACCAATTGCGTTTCACTAATTTCAACCATCTGGTTCAACACTTGTTCGATGTGTGCCAGACTTCAGTGTCTTTGCTCTAACAGTAATTAATGAAACTGTTAATAAGCTACATATATCATATTATGCTACAATAATTTATCAAAGGATAATGTTATGAGACAAATTCTATATAACAATTATAGAAAATGGCTTGCATTACTAAATGCTGCTTAGTGTTCACTAGTTTCTTTACTCTTCCCTTCTTAATGAATTCCTAATTAATTTAATGCATACTTTATGCATAATTTGAAATTTAAAAACATGGCTGGGTCAGGTTCTAACCATCCTCCTTTGCATGCTGTCTGCTTCTACAAGACACGAATTAGCAAAACATGACCTCTATGCAAATCAGGGTGCCCGCTGCTATTCCCATTCCGGGTCCTGGTGACGGCTCCCTCTGTGCCATGGAATGCTGGCCCTTTCACCAGAGCCACAGTCAATCGGGGTCACTACTCACAATAAAACCCAACCATGGACCTCTATTCGAATCTTTGATTGCATAACCAGCCCCGTTCTCAGGAGAGCTGCTCTCAGACGAGGAGTGCAGCTCTGCAAGCACCCATTGCTGCTGTCACCCGCCCCGGGGTAATGAGGTCAGCCTGAAAACCCAGACACCTTTCAAAGAGAAATGCAAACTTTACTTTCTTCATCTTCCGATTTTTAAGCATCCAGCAAACAATTGCCCAGTAATTCCCACTTTTCTGCCTCTACAGCTTTGCAGTTTCCCTGTGAAACATGACCACAAACTTTTCTTCCAAAGCCAAAGTTTCCATTTTCATTCCTGTCTGACTGGGTGGAGACTTCCAGAACACCACCAAATACCCCGACGGGACAGTGAACTTCCAGAGTACTCCAAGTTCAGTGGTTCCTAGTGTTTTACTGGCTGAATTTCCATAGTAAGAGAAATCAGATATCCCCCGTGGAAGGTACAGTCAGTAACATGAGGAGTGGGCTGGCAACCAACAGCCAGTGGAGGTGGAACTCCTCTGCCTGAGAGTTCCACAGGAGCTGAGCCTTGGTGCAGGTTTTGGGGCTTATCCGTGATTTGCCCTCACACTGTGGGACACAGCTGTGTTTGCAGAGGGCACAGATCCACTCCTTACACAGTGCACACCCCGAGTCCTTCAGCCTGTATATCTGGGAGGTGATTTAAGGGGAAATGGGGTGCCATGTGCAGGAACAGGCTCCTGGCCACACGGAGGGCAGGCACTTATTTCTGCAGTACAGACACTTGCTGTCACACAAACAATGGACTCTGCCCCACAGCAGGGAAAGCAGAACACTGGGGAATTCCAGAGGTCCGGGTTCCTGGTGCCTGCAGCGCTCCCTGGGAGCCAAATCTGTGCCCACCATCTGGGCTGCTGGGGATGGCTTTGTGCTGGCCAAGGGCTGGGATGCCTGAGACCTTCTGTGGTGCTGGGGATGGCTTTGTGCTGGCCAAGGGCTGGGATGCCTGAGACCTTCTGTGGTGCTGGCTGTAAACACAACTTCATCTCCAGCTTCAAATGGGCAAAGAAAATCCTTCCCAGCGGTCAGAAACACCTGGTAAGGGCAATTAATAAAATACTCTGTGATTGAGAGGTAATTAAGCAAGCAAGCAATTAAGACACAGCATATCCCACCTTGGGACAAGAGGAAGAGCGGGATAGCTTTTGTCCTACCCGTTTTCACTGATTTCTGCTATTTTCAGCCAAAAGAGCCCTTGTATTCTGCATGGGGGGATCAGCCACATGCGGCTGATCCTGCCCTTTGTGGACCATGGCACTGTCTTTGACTCTGCACAGTCCCTTACGCTGGGAACAGGTTGCCCAGAGAAGCCCCATCCCTGGAAGTGTTCCAGGACAGCTTGGACAGGGCTTGGAGCAACCTGGGATAGTGGAAGGTTTCCCTGCCAATGGCAGGGTGCTGAACTGGATGATCTTTAAGGTCCCCCTTAAGACAAACCAATCGGTGATTTTATGATTCTTATGCTCTAGAAAAGAAATATAGTTTATCATGTCAGCCAGGCTTTAAAAAGAGAGAATTCCTTCATGAATTATTTTTGGACAATATATTATTTACATTACTAAAATATTACATGGAGACCCAGAGTGAATTATTATACTGTTGCCTCATCTTCTGGGACACTTCTGGCTGGAAAAAGTGTTAGTTTTCATCTTCAAGCAAGCTTGCTTCTGTGCTTTTCCATCTGACATGTCAGATTATTTTAATGATGGAGTACTTGATTAAATTAATTCCTCCCTACAAAAGCATCTGTCTTGTGTCACGGAATCTGCTCAGCTATCTGGAACATTTGTACTTGCCAGGGAGGAGAGCCAAGGCGCAGAGTGAGCAGAGGGAATGCCTGACCACACCGAAACAGCGACGACTTTGTCACAATATGTAAGTGTGAAGCCGAAGCTCAGGGGGACGTCTCGGGTCTCTCCCTGCCCCGGCAGGGCTGGACCTTGTGCCCAGAGATTAGGGAAGATGCTACTGGCCTTGTCCATGGTCAGAGAACACAGTTCCCGTGGGTCCTGGGGTCCGGAGGGCTCAGTGGAAGGTACTGCTGGTCCCCCTGGGCTGGCTCTGGGGGTCCCCTGGAGCCAACCCCACAGCACAGCCCTCGGGTGGGGTGGCAGGTCACAGCAGAGGGGACCCCAGCCAGGCCTAAGCACTTCTGCTACTGGAGGGATAGTCAGCACTGGCAAGGGGGGAAAAAAGGAAAAGCCAGTGTGGTGAACAAAGGACAGGCCATGTGTCTTAAACTTATTTCTAAACCAAAGGAATTGTTCCATTTAAGGTCAGTCCTGACCGAGCTTCCTTACTGTCAAGCTGCTGCTCACTTTTTTCCCTTCAAACAGTTTTTGCAATCTTATTTTTCTCTCTCTCATACTGAGAGTTTTCAAGCACCATACACACACACAAATCCTGCTGAAATCAGAACTGCCTGACACATCTGAGGGAGACTGCTTGGCAAAGAAAGGCCTTGGAAAAAACAACAGAATGGCTATTGCCTTTGTTTTCCATCACACCAACATAACCATAGGCTGGATTTGATATTACTATTTTTTTAAAGTATGAACATTAATGTAATTTTTTCCACTTATTTCAGTATTCGTATGTGCTGCAGTGGGTTGGAGCCCTTTATTTAACAAAATCTCCTGCTTCAGGATTTGGGATACAGTGCATTGCTATTAAATTTATTAATACCGGAGAGCTTTAAGGGAGTTTTATAAAGCTGCAAAATACCAGCTCAGGCTTTTTCCTCTATCACTTCAGTGCCTGTACTCTGAGTTTTTAGAACTGCTGCCCACACATTACAATTGATCCTGTGGCTCCTTCACCTGATAGTGTCGGCAGGCGCTCCAGCTGCCACCACAGCTGTGCGAGGTGTCCCCACTGTCAGACAGCACAGCCTTCACTAACAGGAGAGCTGCTGGACAGGTACCCTGGCACAAGGAATCAAGCCTCCAGATGGTCAGGTGCCCGCTGGTGACAGGGTCCCTCCTGCAAGGCTCCTGCAGTGCTGCTGGGACGGCAGAGACTCCCTGAGCCAGAGCTTGGCTCACTCGGTGCAATCCAGTGATGGGGATCCAGCATGGCTGGCCCAGCATGCGGAGTTCACCATGACAGATGCACCTGCACCCTGGACAGATGATGTCCCAAATATCCTGACCCCACACAGGTTGTCCTACACAACCATGTCCACAGGAACAGCTTCTGCTGACTGTTCACTGGGGATCACCCGTGCCCAGCCTGTCACCCCAACACCAGGGGAGGGTGGGAGACACTGGGGGCCCTGTACCTGGGTGTCAGTGCACTTCCAAAGCCACACAGACCTGATGAGGCACAGTGGGGCTGCCTGGACTGCTCTTAGGGTGCCCCACACAGCCCACTTGAGCTCTCCAGGGCTGGAGTGCCTGGTCCCTGCAGGCAGCCCCAACCCTCATCTGCCAGCACTAACACCACAGTCAGCACAGCCAGCCAGCACAGCCTGGACAGCTGGCACTGCCAGGACAGCCAGGACAGCTGGCACTGCCAGGACGGCCAGGACAACCAGCACATATGGCCCAGTCTGGACAGCTGGCACAGCCCGGACAGCCAGCACAGCCTGGACAGCTGGCACTGCCAGCACAGACTGGGCAGCTGGCACTGCCAGGACAGCCTGGACAGACTGGACAGCCAGCATTGCCCGGACAGTCAGGACAGTCGGCACTGCCAGCAGAGCCTGCCGCGTTCCAGCCTGCAGTCCCGAGCGGGAGCAGGAGGGTGGTTCCTCAGTGATTCCTTTCCTGGCATTCTCCGGCTCAGCCCACCGGAGGCTGCCGCGCTCCGCCAGCGTGGCTCCCGTGCCCTGTAATTGAGCGGGATGTGAAACACACCCACGTCCTCAGCAGCGGCTCAACCCACCGACCGCCGCGCCAGCTGCCACGTGGAGCACGGCCACGCACAGCGTCCGAGTCACAGCCCCCGAACCACAGCCCCGCTGCCCCGGGATGTCCCCCCGAGCCACAGCCGCGCTCCTCCGGGATGTCCCCCCGAGCCACCGCCCCGCTGCCCCGGGATGTCCCCTCGAGCCACAGCCGCGCTCCCCCGGGGTGTAGCCCCCTCGCCCGGGGTGTCCCCCCCTCGCCCGGGATGTCCCCCCGCTGCCCCGGGATGTCCCCCCGCTCGCCGCTGCCCCCGCGATGCCCCGCCCGGGCCGGGCGGTCCCAGGCTCGGGTTACAGCGCGGGCGGGTCCGGGCGCGGGGTGGGGCGGGGGCAGCTCCGTGCTGGCTCCATCCCCATCGCCGTCTCCATCCCCATCCCCATCGCCGCCCCCATCCCCGTCCCGCCTCCCGCTCCGCTGGCCCGCGGCTCCCGGGCCGCCCGGGATGAGCGGGCTGCGGCGGCTGTTCCGCGGCAGCGGGCGGGCCCTGGCCCTGGTGTTCGCCGCCTCGGTGCTCTGGGTGCTGCTCGACATGGCCGCGCTCCGCCTCTCGCTCGGCGAGCCGGGCGGGAGGATGCNAGGGCAGGGGCCGCCCGTGGCACCGCCGGGCACTGTCCGGACCGGCCGCCCCCGCCGGGAGCCGCCGCCGAGCCCCCCGCCCGCCACCCCCGCGGGCAGCAGAGCCGGGGGGGCTCGGCCGGGGACGGGGACAGCGACAGCGCCCGAGTCCCCGGCGAAGGCAGCGCGACAGCCGGGACCGGCCCCCCGCCAGCCCCCGGCCGGGCTCGGGGACACGGGCATGGGGACACTGGGACGCGCCACCACCGGCAGGGAGCGGCGTCCCCCCGGCACGGCGGGACAGACCGGCCTGGCAGCGCGGGCAGCGGGAGCCCGGCCCGGAGCAGAGGAAACAAACAGGGGACAGAAAGAAACTTCCTCCAAAACTCACTTCATCCTCATCAGCAAAGAGGGAATCAGCCCCACCAGCCCCGCGGCCCCGCGTCCTGGGCCCCACTCTGCGGGGAACGCCACGGCGAGGCACGAAAGGCACAAAGAACTTTCCAACAAGAGCAGCGACGGTGCCCACGCCGTGACCGCCACTGCCGGGGCCACCGCACTGGACGGCCGGAGCCAGGAGCTGAGCGCGACACCAGGAGCAGCTCCCGGGGCGGCTGGCACCGGGCGGAATGGGCAGGAGCACACGGGAGCGGCATCCAGAGCAGCTGGCATCGGCCAGGGTGGGCAGGAGCATGCAGGAGCAGCATCCAGAGCAGCTGGCACTGGCCGGAATGGAGAGGAGCACACGGGAGCAGCATCCAGAGCAGCTGGCATCAGCCAGGATGGGCAGGAGCACACGGGAGCAGCATCCAGAGCAGCTGGCATTGGCCAGGTTGGGCAGGAGCACACGGGAGCAGCATCCAGAGCAGCTGGCATTGGCCAGGATGGGCAGGAGCATGCAGGAGCAGCATCCAGAGCAGCTGGCATTGGCCAGGTTGGGCAGGAGCACACGGGAGCAGCATCCAGAGCAGCTGGCACTGGCCGTAATGGACAGGAGCACACGGGAGCAGCATCCAGAGCAGCTGGCACTGGCCGTAATGGACAGGAGCACACGGGAGCAGCATCCAGAGCAGCTGGCATTGGCCAGGAGGGGCAGGAACATGCGGGAGCATCTCTCAGGGTGGCTGGCACTGGCCAGGACAGGCAGGAGCAGGTGGGTGGCAGCCCAGGAATGCACAGGGTTCTGTCTGTGGATGCAACACTTGCCCCGAGAGACCCCCGAGCTCCCGGCCAGTTTGGACACGCTGTTGCAGTCCCTGATGATAAACAAGAAGAAGCAAAAAGCAGATGGAAAGAAGGAAACTTTAATGTCTACCTCAGCGACATGATCCCTGTGGACCGAGCTATCGCGGACACCAGGCCTGCCGGGTAAGATCTGCTCCCCTTGCACAAACCCCTGTGATGGGCCCTGGGAACGGGCTCAGTGGCTCTGGGGAGGGCTGCTGGGGGCACTAAGCCCTCTGCTCCAGCCATGCTACCTGTCAGACACCTTTTGCCTGTCCAAGAGCACTTGGTTGTTAAATGTAAAACTGAGTGAAGTTTGAAGGGTGTAACCCGCTGAGCCCCACTAGCCAAGGAGCCGGGGCAGACAGGGCAGGTGATGGGGCTCAGGCCTCTCTGTGCCTTGGAACACTGTACCTGCTGTGCCAAGTGCAGCTCTGAGCATTGCTGGTTTCAGTGTTGTTGCATTGGTTCCTGGATGCTGCACCCAGTCAGTTTGTTTGGGCAGCAGGAGCCCCCTTGCCTGGCGATGCTCTCGCACCTGCAAGCTGTCTCAGCCCTTCCCCTGAGGCAGAGGCACCCCAAAAGCCCCCCTTCCGGGGAGTCCTACTGTGGCTCCACAAGACCACGCAGGAGATAAAGCCACATGCTGAAAGCTGGTGTAATTCAGTGGGCATGCCCTGGTGAGGCAGTCCAGGGGACTCGGGTGTGTGGGTTCAGTATGTGTGGGGAGGGACATGGAGTTTGGCTTTGGAAAACTGTCACACAGTTACTGCTGTCCCCATGAAATGTACAGTTGATTCTGCAGATCTTAGGGTTGCACTTCAAACAAGTCACTTGCTTCCATAGTGCCAAGAGAGAAGAGCAGGACAAGGCATGGGCAATACCTCAGTGATGGAAAGGCAACGGGCAGGGGTGGCACCATCCTCAGCTGCTGTGCCAGGTGGGCTCAGCAGTGTTGGGATGATTCTTGGACTGGATGATCTTAAAGGTCTTTTCCAGCCCAAGCCATTCTGTGGTGGTGGGACAGCTGCAGGGAGGGCGGGGAAGGTGCTGGCTCAGGTGAGTGGCAGGGTCGTCTCTTACACTCAGCCTTTCCTGCTGCAAACGTCTCTCAGCCCCTGCGCACGCGAGAGGCTTGCCTTGTGCAGAGACCTTCCCATGTCCTTCTTCCTGTGCTCACAGAGCACGTGTGGTGGGGTGGGGATTGTCCCCTGAGTGTCCCCATTGCACAGGACAGTGCAGACATTCCCGTGGTGCAGTTGGTGCTTGCTGAGGTGAGACCCTGCCCAGGAAGAAACGGAGCAGGGAAGGAGGGAGACAGCTAGGGCTGCTTCCTCATGCCACCTTTCCCCAGGACCAGAGCCATGGTGGCACCAAGCCAGCACTGGTGTGGACAGCAAAGCCTCGGAGCTGTGGAGCAGGAAGCACCTACAGGAGGTGACGCACCTGCACAGGAGGAGACGCTCTGCGGTCACGGGGAACACCTTGGCCAAACAGGGCCCGTCCCTGCGGGGTGTGTGTGCTGCTGCAAGGAGGACAGAGCCATGGGGAGCTGCCCTCTGTGCAGGCTCTGCCCTCAGCCCGCTGGCACAGCACATACTGCCTTGTAAGGGCCAGCTCATGCAGTGGCTGTTGGCAGATCTCGGCAATCCAACAGCACGTTACTTTTTTGCTGGTGTATTCCAGTTTCTCCCAGTTTAGACTCCAGTTCTTCTTGTGATTCTTGCTGGAGTGCTGGACTAGACCACTGAAGTCTGGCCAAGAGGAGGCGTGTCCTGTCCCAGCTGCCAGCCTGCCTCTCCATGCACAATGCTGGTTCCTTTTGGGGCTTTCCTGGTGCTGCTGGTGCTCAGCGGGCACCACGTCCCTGCTGGAGGGGGAGTGTGAGGGGCAGGGGGCTGGTGGGCAGCACACCCTGCAGAGCCCAGATCAGGAGTCCTGGGGATGAGAGAGTTAGGGAAGAGAAGGCTCCACGGAGACCTTGGAGCCCCTTCCAGTACCTAAAAGGGCTCCAGGACAGCTGGAGAGGGACTCTGGATTAGGGTTTGGAACAACAGGACAAGGGTTCCCACCGACAGAGGGCAAGGTTAGATTAGAGAGAGACTAAGGAGAAATTCTTCCCTGTGAGGGTGGGCAGGCGCTGGCACAGGTTGGACAGAGAAGCTGTGGCTGCCCCTGGATCCCTGGGAGTGTCCAAGGCCAGGTTGGACAGGTAGGTGTCCCTACCCATGGGAGGGGGTGAAATGAGATGGGCTTTAAGGTCCCTTCCAGCTCAAACCAGTCTGGGATTCTGTGGTGGAGGGGAAAGGGAGCCTGACACAGTTCTGCTCACCACCTGCCCCACAAGGGGCTTGTGGAAGCAGGACTGAATCCAAAATGGACTTTACGGTGTTTTCTGCCCACCCCTCTGAGATGGAAAGATACATCTTAGGGATTGGGATAGAGAGTAGTTCTGGGGTAATTTTCACTTACCCACAGCACTTCTGATTAGCTGTAAAGCCCTGAAATACCTCTGAATTTTCTTCAGAAGTCCCTGTCAGACAGGACACACAGAACACATCCTGTCCTGTTGGGCTGCCCACGAGAGGGGTCCCAGGTCTGTGGGAGGGGTTCCCCCCTCACCTCTCTGTTTCCCCTCCCAGCATTGCAGAGCTTTGCCTCCGTATTTCACGTTTGGCTTTCCCCACCTCCCTGTGCATTTTCTGGAAAACACTAAACCTGGGTATTTTCAGGAGTGTGACCAGCTGTCACCTCTGAGCCTGTGCTGCCATTGCAGGTGCTCTGAGCAGCGTGTCCACAACGACCTCCCGACCACCACCATCATCATGTGCTTCGTGGATGAAGTGTGGTCCACCCTGCTCCGCTCCGTGCACAGTGTCCTCAGCCGGTCCCCTCCTCACCTGATTGAGGAGGTCATTTTGGTGGATGACTTCAGCACTAAGGGTAGGCGAAGCTTCTTTTGCCTTTATGAAACTAATATAACTTGAGGGCAAAATGCAATTTGTTCTCTGTAATTCAATTCTGAATAGGAGAGAGAAATCACATTTTCTCCTCAGGCTGTATTGAAGTGCGTCCCCAGCCTGCACTGGGGGCCGAGGGGGATCAGAGGCCAGGAGGGATTGGGGGTGGCTGGGGAGGATCAAGGCAGAGGCTGCTGGAGGCACCAGGCTCCAGGAGCACCAGGGAGGAGCTGGGTCCTGCCCAGCCCACCCATGTACAGGGCGTCCCTGACTCGGGGGCTCGAGCACTCAGGAAGACACTGTCACCCCTCTCTGTGCAGCTCCCAGATGAACCCCCTTGTTCCCAGTGCAGGGGACACACTGCTGGTTGCTCAGAGGACAGGGAGCTGCAGTGGGAGCAGTGGTGAGCTGGGATCTGCCTTGAACAGTGCCTTTCTTCAGCATTTCAGGTGATACCAAACCTCTGTGTTGTGATGTCTCAGTTCTCTGCTGACTTCAGGTGCTAAAAATTTAGGAATGATGCAATTTTCCCAGTGCTGGTTCTTCAGGGAAAGTGCTGTCTCAGATGGACTTCAGAGCTCATGCCACGCACATAGAAAGCCTGCAATGCAACAGAGAGGAAAAGGACTCAGTGTGCTAATTTGTAATATAATCATTAAAATACATTCCCACCATTTCCCCTCAAAAGCATCTTTTCAAGTTTTCCCTTTACTTTTCCCCAGGGCTTCCCTTTGTATGTGCTCATTAGCCACGGAACATCTGAAATGTGGGGTTTGCACCCAAAACCTGGGGGGTGCAGGTGACCCACAGAGGCTGTGCTCAGCATTGCTGGAACCCGAGCAGCAGCAATGGCCACTGCAAACCTGTCACAAGTGCTTCAGCCCTGGGGCCTTTCAAAGCTTTTTAACTGGCTTTTGAAATGCAGACATGTCTGTTCTCCTGAAGGAAACAGGGAGCACCAAGGAAGCCCATGGGTGAGGAACATCAGGGTCCAAAGGGAGCACTTGGAGCAGCTGCAGCCCTGTGGCAGAGCCTCTGAATCCTGTGCCCCTGACCAGGACTGCCTGGCACTGCCACCTTCCTCACATGCCCTTTTTCCCGAGAGTTTGCTTCCAGCTGCCTCCACAGCCATGGGAAACCATGGCAAAAGCACCTGGACAGTAGAGATGAGCCACAGCAAACCCTCGTGCAGTTTAAACCCTGAGTCTTTAGGTGCGGTGATTAATATTGAGAAGTTTGAAGAGCACAAAAAGTAGGTTTTTAGGGAAAGGACAAAAATTCTACAAGCAGGTTTTAATTGCAATTATAGTACAATGAAGGAAAAACCCCTGATTCTGAAGCCTTTGAACAGCTGGGTTTGGATCACAAACTAACTGGGTGAGGTCACAAAGCAGCACACCCTCCACCGAGTACTGGGAGCCGCAGGAAATCTCCTGCAGAGGTTTTCAGACTCATCACTTCAGCCTACACCAGCTGGCACTGAAGCAGCTGGGAGCTTCCCTGGAGAGCAGGCTCAGACCATGACACCGTGCACCAGAAGCCCTGCAGCTGTGCCCAGATGTTCACACCCCACACCTGAGGACTCTGGTGTGTCTGGGGATGCTTCCAGGGAAAGCCTGCCTGCTGCTTTTCACCCTGGAAGTGGGTGGGAGTGGGTAAGTCAGCCTCGCCCTCTCCTCCTGCTCTGCAGAGTACCTGAAGGGGCAGCTGGACACGTACATGTCGCGGTTCCCAAAAGTGAGGATCCTGCGCCTCAAGGAGAGGCACGGTCTGATACGGGCCAGGCTGGCTGGAGCGGAGATCGCCAAAGGTAGGATGAGAGCCACGTTCCAGCTGGTTGGGAGCCCCCAGAGCTGCCAGTGAGGTGTCTCCAGCACTGGGTATTAGTCCCTCCCAAAGCACTGAAGGTGTCCTTTTGTCAGGATATCCAACAGTGCAGCCCCAGATCCACTGCCTGCCCTGCCTAAGACATGTCAGCACCAAAATGAACATTTCTGCCAGGAGCTGCCCTGCCAAGCAGTGAGAACGGGCTCTGGGCGGTGGCTGGGAGGGTCTGGGAATCCACAGTGGGTCGTGGCACCATTGGCAGCACCCTGAGCCTGCGGGGTGCCAGGGAGGCTGGTCAGCACGGGCTGGGGTCGGGGTGCCCGAGGCCTGACACTGCCCTGGCTCTGCCACAGGTGCCGTCCTGACGTTCCTGGACTCACATGTGGAGTGCAACGTGGGGTGGCTGGAGCCGCTGCTGGAGAGGGTCCGACTGCGCCGCACCAAGGTCGCCTGCCCCGTCATTGAGGTCATCAGCGACAAGGACATGAGGTGGGGCATCCCTGGGAATCCCAAAATCCATGCTGGAGGCTCGAGTGAAACCCCTTACTGGGACCACCAACTTATTCATTACAGGAAGACAGGGCTCCAGAGCTCCTAACTGGCCTCCAGCAGCATTCCACAGGGGACGTGGAACGTTGCTGTACACCAGAAATTAGCATTAACTGTGAACATGGCCCCTGTGATTATCACACACACCTTTTCCCTTTTTCATGACTTTTAGTACATGAAGAGGATTCCTGATGAAATTTGTTAAAAACCTGGTGTAATTACTTACAGATACTCATCTTCACTCATTAGAGGTGACATTTCAATCAGGAATGTGACTCAGAATTAGTCATCCTGATCTTTTCTCCGTTTAGTTACATGACCGTGGACAACTTCCAGCGTGGGATTTTTACTTGGCCAATGAATTTTGGATGGAGACAGATTCCACAAGAGGTCATCGAGAAAAATAAAATCAAGGAGACCGATATAATAAGGTAAAAAAACACATGTGAGAACTTTGCAAACTAGCCTGTTCCTTTGGTAATAATTTAGCAACAAAGGCTGCTTTGAGGCCAGGTGTCGTCCCTTTGAGGCCAGATGTTGTCCCTTTGAGGCCAAGTGGTGTTCCTTTGCTTGCCAGGACAGCAGAGGCACAGATGCACTGTGGACAATCCCACCAGGCATGGGCAAAGCCCAGGAAGCCTTTCTCCCCATTCACAGCACTGCTGGTGTGTCAGCAATGCTGCCAGGGCTGGGAGAACATTGCACTGCCTTTTTCCTGCCCCACTGCAGCTTTCAGGCTGGGTAAAGCCACGCAAATACCATCTCTGTCACAGCTGCTGACACACCATGTGCCTCTCTGTTCCCAGGTGCCCTGTCATGGCAGGTGGCCTGTTCTCCATCGATAAGAAGTATTTTTTTGAGTTGGGAATGTACGACCCAGGACTGGATGTTTGGGGAGGGGAAAATATGGAGATTTCATTCAAGGTAGGTCTCTGTCATCGCCAGCATCCCTTCCAGCCTGGTGGGTGACGGGGCTCAGACAGGGGCTCCCCGGGGGCAGCTCCATGCTGGAGACCCCATCCTCCCTGGCACCTGACTTGGCTTTCTGCTTCTCTCCTGATTTGCACAAAGCTGGTGCCCAACAGCTGCCCATGTTTCTATCTGTGACCTCTGTTTCTCAGGTCTGGATGTGCGGAGGAGAGATTGAGATTGTTCCCTGCTCCAGAGTCGGGCACATTTTCAGGAATGACAATCCTTATTCCTTCCCAAAAGACCGTGTGAGAACGGTGGAGAGGAACCTGGCCCGTGTGGCAGAGGTCTGGCTGGACGAGTACAAGGAGCTCTTCTACGGCCACGCTTACCACTTGGTCTTGAAAAACGTGGATGTTGGAGACCTGACTCAACAAATCCAGCTGCGAAAGAAGCTCCAGTGCAAAAGTTTCCAGTGGTACCTGGAGAACGTCTACCCAGACCTGGAAGCTCCCCTGGTTAAAGCCAGCGGGCTGGTACGTACCAAGGTCACTGTCCTTCCTTCACACGGGTTGTCAGGGGCTGGCTGGGCCCTTGGCACGTGGCTACTGCACAGCTTCCCTGGCCTTTGGGAGCATTTTGGAATATTTGATACAGCACAGAGGTCTGGATTCCGTAGTGCTTTTATAAAGAAATAGGTCACAGATACAAGGGATGATTTCCCACTGGAGAGCCAGTTTGGCGTTTGAACAGTGGAGCTGCCCAAGAGGCAGAGCTGGGACAGGATGTGCCCCCGGAGCAGGATGTGCCTCTGGGTGGGATGTGCCCCTGGGGTGGGTTATGCCCCGGCAGGATGTGCCTCTGGGTGGGATGTGCCCTGGGGCAGGTTGTGCCCCTGGGGTGAGAATCTGCCCCAGGGCGGAATTTGCCTGTGGTGTGGGATGTGCCCTGGGGCAGGTTGTGCCCCTGGGGTGAGAATCTGCCCCAGGGCGGAATTTGCCTGTGGTGTGGGATGTGCCTGTAGTGCAGGATGTGGCTGTGGTGTGGGATGTGCCCGTAGTGCGGGATGTGCGGCGACAGGATGTGCCCCAGGGGCGAGAAGTCCCTCCGTGGCGGGCGGTCCCGCACAGCGCGGGGGTCCCTGCCCGGCCCCGGGGGGCGCGCTGCGGGTCGAGGTGCGGGGTCTGCACCGCGGCTCGGGGTCTGTATCGCGGCTCAGGGTCTATCGCGGCTCGGGGACTGGTCTGTATCGCCGCCCGGGGTGCGCAGCGCGGCCCCGCCGCCAGCAGAGCGCAGCAGCCGCCCGCGTTCCTGGCGCTGCGGGCCGGAGTGCGCCCCGTTGCGGGCAGGGCGCCCGCACCTCGGGGCGGAACACACCCGAAAGTGCATTTTTGAGTCAATCCTGCCTCCACAAGCCCGGTGCTGGGCGGCTGGCGAGCAGAATCGCGTCAGGCTCTCTTCTCCAGCACAGAGTCCCAGAACGGTTTGGGTGGGAAGGGACCTTAAAGCTCATCCAGTTCTACCCTCTGCCATGGGCAGGGACACCTTCCACTGTCCCAGGTCGCTTCAAGCCCATCCAACCCGGCCTGAACGCTCCTCTCTGCCTCGCTTAGTTGTATGCACAGTTATTAATGAGAGTCCTGAGAATCCACCAGAGGCCGTGCAACAGCCTCTCCAATTCCTTGGGAATTTGTCTAACTCTGCGTTTTGTTACTGTTTTCCAGCTTGTTAATGTGGCCTTGGCAGGATGTGTCGCTGTGGAAGGCACCACTCTGGCCTTTGAGGAGTGTGGTGTCAACAACACGGTAAGGACGCCCAGCCCAGGGCTCTGTCACTCTGCTGGTAGCACATGGCAGGGACCTGTCCCTCCCCGGGGCTGACACAGCCATTCCCACCCCGGGAGCGTGGACAGCCGATGCCTGGGAGCAGTGAGGGACAGGAATTGCCTGTTGGCACAACCTGTAGCCAGGCAACAACCCCAGAGCCAGCAAATCCAGCTGGAATAGGGAAGTGTGATAAATCCATGAGCCTGCACGTGAAAATGGGGAGAAACATTTAAATACCAGCTTGTGCTTTGTGTGCTGCTGCAGAAGATCCAGCTGCACTCTGGGCTAGATGGGAAGCAGCCACTGTGACCAGCCTTTCCATTCCAGAGCCTGTTCCAGTGTGTAAATGGGCTCCAGGAGAGATGGAGAGGGACTTTGGACAAGGGCCTGGAGGGACGGGACAAGGGGCAATGGCTTCCCACTGCCAGAGGGCAGGGTTAGATGGGATGTTGGGAGGAAAGTCCTCCCTGTGAGAGTGGTGAGGTCCTGGCACAAGTTACCCAGAGAAGCTGTGGCTGCCCCTGGATCCTTGAAAGTGTCCAAGGCCAGGTTGGACTAGTGGAAGATGTCCCTGCCCATGGCAGGAGTTTGGAACAAGATGGGCTTCAGGGTCTCTTCCAATCTCTTCTGCAATTCTTCCTAGTCAGTGTTTTGTAGGCAATTCCTGGCTAATTGTGCCATGCACTGGCACAGGCCAGCATGTGGATGGGGACCTGTCTTGTTTGGGGGTTTATCCCCTGGTGCCCCAGTGGTGGGTGCAGCCAGGGGAGGTGGCAGGACACACAGCAATCAAGGCTGGGGGTCTGGACAGCGGCAGCAGGAGTCACTCCCAGAGCCAGTGCTGGGGCTGTCCTGAGCTTTTAGCTCTGCAGATCCACAGGAAAGGTCTTCCCATGGCTCATGGCTTTCCTCAGCCCTGGTGCTGGGTGAGAGCAGGGGAAGGCAAGCAGATCCTCTCCCAGCTTCTGGCTGTCCCCAGAGAGCCAGCCCTGCGGTGCAGCCTGCTGGGGTCACAGCTCTGCCCGGTCTCTCCCCACAGAACCAGAAGTTCAACTACACCTGGCTGAGGCTGATCCAGCATGGAGAGCTCTGCCTCGCCCCGTTGGGCATCGTGGGAGCCCTGGGCCTGCGCCGCTGCCAGGGCAGGAGCCGCAGCCTGGCCTGGCTCCACAGGTCCCTGGCCACCATCCAGCCAGGGCTGGTGAGTGACAGCCCTGCATGGGGGTACCCTGGCCCTCTGGTCCCCGCTTTGCCAGAGCCACCTGTCCACCTGAGTTGGTCCCTGGCCCCCCTGCCATTCCCTGTGCCCCTCTGCCCTGGGGCTGTGTCAGTCCAGGACCAGCACCCCGACACCAGGGTGTGCCAGGCACTGCAGAGTCGCTCCAGCTGGGCTCTGCTGCTGACCCACAGCAGTGACAAACTGTCCTGGTTTTACATGGAAACTGTCAATAGCACTTACAGGGAGGTGACTCGGTATTGATTGGCTCTCGGCTCGCAGTGGTTTTTAAAGAAAGCGTTTGTGGAACAGAAAAGAATGGATACTTACGTTAATTGCCTGCACTGCACAAAGAGTCACGGCTGTATCTCTGTCAGTAGTTGTCCAAAATGCTCTGAAATGACATAGCTTATAGTTAAGAAATAGTCTTAAGAAAGAAAAACTGTGGCTGAGTTACACAATGTATCGACAAGTTCCTGTTCCTCTTTAGGTTTTTTCAGCTTAAATTGTTCAAAGCCAGAATGTCACAGGCTCACCTCGGGTGTTTGGGGAAAAAATACAGGAAAATTGTCATCCACTTACTGAAAATTGTGGAATTGTCATATCACCTTGTGAAAAACATATGAAAATGCCCAAGGAGCTGTGTGGGGCACAGGCAGGTCTTGTCTCCCATTCCAGCCCGAGGATGAGATGATTTGGTCATCCCTTTGTACTGGTGTCAGCAACACGAGTCAGAGGGGAGCTCAGTGGCTGCTGGCTGAAGGAGTCTTGGTGCTTTACCTTCTCCTGACATCGGTCATTGTGTTGTTTAATGATGTGAAGTGCAATTAGTGTCTGCACAAAGATCCAGCTTCTGCCCACACCCCACTCCACACCTCTCATCAGGAGTGTTTCATCTCGGTGTTAATGAGTTGATCCTGAGAGTTGGTGTGGTGCAAGGCAGTGACAGTGTCCCTTGCCTGTGGCAGCACTTCAGCATCACCTGGCTGGCCATAGGAGTTAGGTATGTGAAGAACAAAAGGATGAAAATCACTCAGACTCTTCAGTCTTTCACAATCCAATGTAATGGCATTTGAATTACCCAACATCCTTTTCAACACAGCAACTGTGCTCTGAGTTCATCAGCCAGCAAACTCCACAATACAAAAATCCATCTCCTGCTGTACATTCCCCATGTAGCAAATGCCATCCGAGTTATTCCTTTTGTATGGTAATTGCCACGCTGACAGCAAGAGCTCATCTTTCCAGTGTGGTGTGACCCTGGCTCAGCAACAGGTGCAGGAGTGGATCCCACCCTAAAGTCCCCATAAGTCAGCAAAGAGATCTCACATATTAGGGACATGGCAAAAAAGGGCACACCATAAGGAATAGGTTGGACTCAATGATCTCAGAGGTCTTTTGTAAGCGAATTAATTCTGTGATTCTGTGAATCAAGCTTTCTCAATGGGAAAATTGAGCTGCTGCTGCAGAAGCACTAAAGCCTGAGTCCCCCTAAGCCCTCTCTCTCTCCCCTGCAGACCGACCACATCATCTCCGAGCACCAGCACCTCCCGCAGCCGTCTTGCTTGGAAGTGGATCCCTCTTACAAAGCCCTGAGGGTGAAGGCCTGTGACTCCACAAACCCTTATCAGAAGTGGCAGTTTGGCAATTACCACGCGGACTGAAGGGGGTGCCGATCACCAGCACCGCCGCGGCTTCAGCCGTGAGCTCCGCGGGGACAGCGGTGTGGCTGTGACAGCAACTAACGAACGGGGAGTGCATTTCCAAATGACAGCTGACATCCTTGGTCTCATACCAGCATATTGAGGGATCAGAACACCAAGAGTAGCGCATCTGGTTTGACAGTGCCTGAACAGATCAGCCTGGTTTTCCCTCACCGTGGGAGACTTCAGCAAAAACTCATTTTCTGTATTATTAAATGGAAGTATTTTTTGAAATCCCCATCCTGCTGTAAACAAACATCCCTCAGTTCCCCCTGAGAGCAGCAGAAGTTGCAGAAATACTTCCAGGGCCCTATAAGTCTGTAAGCAGCAAATTGGGCTGCTTGTTCCTCCACAGAAAATGGGTGTTTATTGACCAATGCATCAAAAAAATCCATGGCCATGTCTGTGCTGGGTCTGGCCACAGGATCCCGTCCTGTGGGACCTGCTGTCCAACAGATGAGGATCAGAGCTCTGTGAGGAATCGACTGTGTATCCATAAAGCCACTTTTAATAGCCAGTCTGGCTCTATTGGATTACCCGAGGGTTGTGGAAGAGGTTTGGAGCAGGCCCTGCCTGTCGCCTGGGGACAGCAAGGACACGTGTGCCTGGCTCTGCTCGGTGGGGAGAGGAGCCTCTGGCAGAGGGATCCAAAGGTTTCTCCTGCTTCTTGCCAGTGGCACACACCAGAGGCCAGCCGGCTTGCTCCTCATGCCAGGGCAGCCAGGCTGTCCCACCCTGGGGCTGCCAGGACCCCAGCTGTGTCCCTGAGCCCCCGTAGCTTTTGGGGGGCTTCCCAGAAGCACTGCCACTTCCCTCAGCCTGAGCTGCACAGCACAGCACAGCTGGGATCCACACACCAAACTGCCTCTGAACTGACTGTCACGGGCAGGTTTTGTCCTTACTGTGACACTCTCTAAAAACCATCACCAGTCACTGATGGGATGGATTTGATGGGAGAATAAATTCTGTGTGCCAGGGCAGTGAAATCCAGGATATGCAACACCAGTGCATCCCAGGCAGGGCTTGTCCCCCGTTCCCACTGGGAATTCCTGCTGCGAGAGGCTGCTCCCTGTGCTGCTGTGGGGTTGTGGGGAGAGGCAGCACTTCTCCTGCCCCACTGCCCTGTGCTGAGGTGAGGGGCTGCTACAGCACAAGCCCTCGAGGTACCCAGGGCTGGGCATCGTGCGCGCTGCTCACAGCACTGGTGACCGTGGCTGAGCCTCTGCTGTCCCACCTCACACACCCCCGACCTCTGCTTCGGTCGTTCAGAAGGCTAGGGCACATTGTTGCCTCTGATGTGGTGGATCAGTGCTGACAGCATCTGACAGGCTCAGTCTGCCAAAATATTGACTGCCCCAACAGATTTTCCCAGTTGACTCCTATTCCAGCTGTCTTCCTGATTTTCTCTCCCTCCTTCAGCACAGCTAGCCCGCAGTCACCATCAGAAAAATGACACAGACGACGTTTGGGCAGTCAGGTCGTATCAGGAGCATGAATTTCATCAAATTCTGTTTGCTGACATTCAATCACTTGTCACCGAGCAGGCACCAGGCAGCCGTATGTCACGGTCACATCCCATCGCCAGCCCTGTCATTCGCGCGCCCGTGCCCTGCCTGTGTAAATGCTCACTTCCATGTTGGGTCTTTGCTCAGAGACTGGAGGGCGCCTCGGGGCTGCTGGCAGTGAGCTGGTGCCCTGCTGCTGCCCAGTGCTGGGAACATTCCGATGGCACCAGTCAGCCCAGTCTTCCAGAAACAAGAGCATTTTTCCGGCAGGCTCGGCAGCCGTGCGATGGGCGCCAGTCCTGCTCCTCCTCACGAGCTGCTCCCACCGTCCCCACTGGCACATCAAGGTGGGCATCACACCCCGGGGCAGCTTTGTGAGCAGTGAGGTCAGGCAGGAACCCCCCACGGGAGGGAGAACCGCTGCCTGGGATGGGGATGGAAGCCCCTGATGTCCCTCATGTCAGCAGTGGGAAATAGGCACAGCCTCTGCAGAGGAGAAAAAAAGCCTCTGGAGCTGTGCTGGGGAGGGACACGGCATATCCACACATCAGTGAGGGCCCTGAATCAGAGAGGCCACGGTGGGAGGCCCAGTTTGGTTCGCTCAAAAAAAAAAAAAAAAAAAAGGGTTTAAAAAGCAGGAATAAATGATAATAGGTGAAGCTGCTTCCTCTGAGCACAGTGTGTTAATTGACCAACATGGGCCCTCTCTAGGGACTCCTCGTTGAGTTACTGCCAAGCTGAACCACAAAGTCTCACTCCAGGAAGAACCTTCAAAGCACCAATTCCCCCGATTTTTGGCCGTGTTGAATCCCAGTTCAGTGCAGGAAAGGGCAATAGTCTCTCTGGCTGCACCACCACAGCTGCTGCAGGTTGTGGCATCTGGAATCAATGCCCTCCATAAGGCTCCAGCTCTTGCCTGCCCTCAGCCCACTCTTGGAATGGTGGAAACAGAGAGAAAGGATTCTCAGGCTGAACTGGGACTGGGACTGCCATGCCCTAATCAGCATCTGCCTGAAAGTGCCTCTGCTTCAAGGGACAAGTTTCCAGATCTCCAGGTGTCCCTTCACCTCACATGCCATACAGGCAGCTCCCTGACTGTCCCCTCCATGTGCCCCACAGACCGTGGTGATGGCCAACGCATGAGCAACCCATCTCTGCCTCTTCATTCATTCCTCTGCCTGTGAACCCCTTGCTGTCCACACCACACCCACCCACCCGGAGGGTCTGGCAAGGAGGGATGCCTGTGGGGAAGGCCCTCAGGCCCCTAGAGCATCCCAGCACTTTTCATTTTATTTTTCCAGCTACCCGGGAAAGTAGGAGAGGGGTTTGCAGTTCTCAGCTGAGCAAGTGCTGCCTTGCAAGAAAGGTGAAAAGCGAGTCCACGGTCACTGAAAATCTCAGCCTTACCCACCAAAAGCTCTGGGAAGGGTCACAAAGTGTGATAGAATCAGAGAATGGTTTGGGTTGGAAGGGACCTCATAGCTCAACTTCTTTACTCCCTGTCCAAGGGCAGGGACACCTTCCACCAGCCCAGGTTCTTCCAAGCCCTGTCCAGCCTGGCCATGGCTGGAATTACCACGACCACATCTTTAAGAGGGATGTGTCACCCTCAGAGCAGTACCAGGGCAGCTGTCAGTGGGAACAGACCTACAGTATAAGTTGGTACAAGCGAAGCTCAGAACTTCCCCGGGGTAAGGAGCAAATAAACAAATGTGAATGGCACAATGAGGGCTGTGTCTGCTGGCACAAAGCAGAATTGCCATGTATTATTTTCACATTGCCAAGAAATAATTGCCTTTATGTAGAACAAAAGAAGTCAAAACTATATTCAGTGCTGCTGGAGATGTAAAATTAATCCTTAAAAAGGCACTTTTGCCTGCAGGAGACCACTGTATAGCTCTGTCCTTACCTCCTCGCCTTGCCAGCTGTTCTCAGCGTTCCCAGATGCTTTCTGGGGCAACAGTTGCAAAGGTAAGTCCCAACTCCAGATAAATCTGACTGTAAAACAGTTTTTAAAAAAAGATTGCAACAACCGTGTCGTGGTTACACAAAGGTCTTTCAAAATGGAGAAGGGTTGTGTTCAGATGGGACAAAACTTATGGTTAAAACTTGCCTGGCTTTGACAAAATTTTTTAATTTTGCATCTAAACATAGTGTAAAATTCAAGAACAGAGAGAAAAGAGTCTGACCTGGTGGCACTGGGAAAATAGAGGTTCCTGGTAGTGGCCAGGATTGCCAGGAGCACACCAAAGCATGCACAGGGATGTGCCAGGTGAGCTGCTGCCCTCGGGGCTGGTCCAGACCCCGGCTCTGCTGCTGGATGTGGCGCTGGTCACTGGTACAATCCCCACCACGCCAGGCGGGCAGGGCTGGCACTGCAGCCAGGCACCTCCGATGGCACTGCCAGCCCAGGGCTGGCGGCAGGGGAAGGTGGCACTTCAGTCTGCCCACGCTGCAGAGTCACTCCTGCCCAGGACAGGCTGCACAGCACCACTGGTGAGTCCACTGTGCCCCTGGTGTGGACAGGCCGGGCATCACCACATCATGCTGACACCTCTGACCCCATGGGCAGGGCCAGCGGGCAGTGCTACACTTACCTAGTGCTGACTGTCACACCATGCAAGGTGTGAGGGGCAGCAGGGAGGGCACGGGGTCCTCAGCGCCTTCTCATCTTCAGTTCCCAAACCCCAGCACCTGCCCAGGATGCCAATCCCCCTCCACCTCTGCAGTAGGCAGGGATGGACAGCAGCTGTCGGGGCACGGTCAGGCACGGGCACAGATGCACAGCAAACCAGACAGGGGGTGTTGCCAAGAGTCATCTCTTACTGTTCCCCAGCCCTGGCCAGTGCCACCCACTGCCAGCTCATTACAGCACAGGCACATGTGCGTCAGCAGCCAGAGGAGCCCCAGCCACTCTGAGCCATCCTGTGTTCTGAACACAGTTATCAAACTGAAGAGAAAATAAGAGGATATCCTTAAAACCAAACGGGTTTGTATTTAGCAAACTGATTATTTATTCTCCTGTGCTATGGACACCTCTGCCCTCGTCAAAGCCAAGATGTTAAATTTTCACAGTGTATTATAAATCATGTACAAAAAGGAGAAAAGCAGTGACTCGTGTTGTGTGAAGAGACATGTCTTGTGGGAACAAAATAAACCCAAACCTGGAGCAAAGGCTCGGTGCATTAGGCAATTCCCCCTCAGTTCATAAGTGCATCATGGATTCAAACTCATCGATCCGCTGTTTGGTGTTTCCTTTCCGGATCCTCCTGTAGGAGATTGTGTTGTATCTGGAATAGCTGTGCCTGGAGATGTCATTCTTTTTCCCCAAGCTGGGCTGCTCCCCCGGTTTCTCCAGCGGGGAGTTGCAGCCGGGACTGGCCGGGGCAGGTGGCTCCTTGCTGCTGTCTCTCTGCTGCAGGTGGGACACCTCGCTGTTCTCCTTCTTGATTTCAATCACCTGAACTTCATCCTCTTCGGTGTCCTCCTCCTCCACATCCTCCTCCTCCTCCTCCTGGGAGGGACTGGCTGCTGTCCCCGGCTCGGCGGTGCTCTCCGCCAGCCCCTCGGTGTCGCCCGGCGCTGTGTGACACGGAGGGTGTGGGTGAGGAGGGGTCGGCACCCCTGCAGGGCTCCATCCTGCTGGTTCTGGGGGTGCCCCACCAGCTTCTGCCCCAAAGCCCCCGTCCCCCAGGAGGTGAGGGAGCCCTGCACCACCAGGATGGACTCTTTTCCTAATGCCTCTTTCTGTTCTCCCCCCAGATCCACCAGGGGGAAGGAGAAGGAGAAGGGGAAGGGGAAGTACAAGGGGAAGGGGTAGTGGAAGGGAGCCATTCTGCACGCAGTGGCCAGCTGTGCCCCTTGGGACGTGTCCCTCCCTCAGCGGTGGCCATCTCCCTTTTGTCCTGTTTGGCACGTCTCTGCGGGTAATGATGCTTTAGTGTCGCAACAAATGGTCTATTCAACATTTTGCCTGTGGGGTCCAGAGTATTAATTAGACTAAATTGGTTGGGTACTAAAAAGCTGCCTGCAATTTCGAGATAAAGTGCTTGTGGTTGTGGGGCGGGTGCAGGGGGGAGCCATGTGAGATCCTTTGATAGGTTTTATTGTGTGCTCCTAAAGCAGCACAGCTGGAATATGGATGTCAGCTCTAAGTGGGAAAGCCTCCACCATGATTTACCTCCTCACAGCCTAGGCACTTGCTATGAAATATTAATTTGCCATGACAAATACTCAGATATTCTTCCTTTTCTTAATGAAAGCAGTTTCTGTTTGCAGGGCACAGCCTGTTCCTCTTTTAGAGCCACCTTCAAAGCTCAGGGGAGAGCATCTGTAGCAGTCCCTGGCCCAGTGCTCCCACTGATTTCTACCATTTCATCCAGAAATGAGCAGAGCAAAACCCAGGAGAGCTCTTTTCTGCAGATAACCCCAATGGGACTAAACACTGGTAAATCAGGCAGGAAAATAGTTTGGGTTTCGAAGCCACCAGCAGCCTCCCAAGGTTCTCCTCTGAGCATGGAGCAGAAGAGGGAGAATCTCGTAGCCTTATGAAGCTTTTGGGGATCTCCTGGTCAAAGACCCCAGAGTGCTTTCATATCCCATGGTCATGGAGATATGCAACACCTTGGGAAGGAAGATACCAGCTGTGGTTTCTAAAGTGCAGCAACTCCAGGCATTAGAAATGAGTTGCTGCTCTCTGGAATAGAAGGGTCTGATCCAATTTAAAAAAAAAAATAGCCACCTGTTATCCACTGACTTCGAAGGCTACTCCTTGCTACACATCAGGGAAACCCCATACCAGGCATTACCTGCCCCTGCTCCCTGACCGTCGGTCCCTGTGTCCTGGATATCCGCTGGTCCCTGCTGTAGTGTCCCATCCTTCTCCTCTCGCTTTTCTTTGGGAAACACAAAGCACAAGACATGGGCTGAAGGAGCAATTAGTGATAATAATCAGGTTTTAATGGCTGCAGATTGTCAGATTTTCTGAACAGATTTTGAAATTTTCCCTTTCTTTAGTTATGAACTCTTCCCTCAAATGCGACCCAGGAATTAATCCAAGTAGCTGTTACAGCTACCATAGATTAGGAATTTTCACTAACAGACATAGCACATCCCGTTGTTCATCAGGCTATAGAATAACCAGAGCTTTTCTCTCCCAACACTTAGAGACAGGCAGCCCCGTACGGTACCTTGGCATCGCTTCTCTGCAGCAAAATCCCCCGGGGTGATGTTCTCTGCCAATGAATTTCTATTTTCCTCCAGCTTTTCCTTTGCAGGCGGAGCATGGGGGCTCGTTTCCGCGTTTGCACGTGGGACCGTCCCAGCAGATCTTGCTGTGCCGTCGCTGGCCCCGATGGGCTGGAGCGGGCCGTGCTCCGGGAGAACGCTCCCGTTGCACGCCGGCATGGTGGGCGCTGCGGGCACTTCTTCTGTCATGCTGAGGGCCGAGGACTGCCGGGCCGGGCCGGGCCGGGCCGTGCCCCCCGAGTGCGGCCGGGCACCTCCGGGGGCCGCGCTCCTGCGCCCCGGCGTGGGCAGCGCTCTCCTCGCCGCTGGGCACGGGCGCTGCTCCCCGGCTCCAATGGTCCGGGCGCGTCTCCCGTGCCGGCTGCGCGGCCGCACCATCCGCTGCGCCCAGGGCTTGCCAGCCCAATCACCACCTCCCCTGTCGCCGAGGCTCTGCCCGCTGCATAATTAAATGCACCATTATAATTTACATAAACAAACAATCTGAAGCAAGGAAGCTTTTGTGCTGGCCTGGAGAGCGGGACTGTGGGCATGTCAGCCCCGCGGGAATAAACAGGAGTTTGTGCTCTGGGCACAATGGCCCTTTGTGTCCCCGCTGGTCACAGGGACGGCCATTGTTCGGACCCCTAATCCCCAGAGGGTGACCACCTTCCCCAGCGCCGCTGCCACCTAACCCGCTTAACATTCCCCACGGGTTTGCGCGATGACCCTCCGTGCTGCCGGGCGCACAATGGGAGCACTTTGCCCTGCCGGGACGGGCACATGCCCCGCACCCGGCGCGATGCCACACTCTGCCCACACCCGGCCGCGCACCGTGGGCAGGCAGCACTGCCCGGGGAGGATGTGGCTGCCCCTGGATCCCTGGGAGTGTCCAAGGGCAGGTTGGACGGGGCTTGGAGCCACCTGGGCTGGTGGGAGGTGTCCCTGCCCATGGCAGGGGATGGAACAAGATAGGCCTTAAGATCCCTTCCAACCCAAAGCATTCCATGATTCCATGGCTCTGTCGGTCACTAGCACTCAGACCTAAGGCGGGCAGCAGTGAGAGGACAGTTTTGCAGAGGGAAGCAGGAGGATCACCCAAGCAGCACAGGGGCATTTCTGACCGCCGCTGAACTCATCTCAACCCTGGTGCCCAAAGCCAGGTTTATATAAGAGTGTAATCTCCTGCTATGAATGACATTCTCTGTTTGTACAATACAACATTTCAGATATCCTTGGGGTTTAGGGCTTGGAAATCCTCTTGTCAAGTTCAGCCCTTGTTAGAAATGGACCCAAAGCCTTTCCACTGGTTTTATTCCTCTGTGAATTTGTGTCTTTAAATCAACAACTTTTCATTATTGTTTTAAAATGAGTTTGGTGTAATTGATTTATAAAATCCATCCTTTGCTGGAAACATTCATCCAAGAAAAATGGATGATGAGGTTTGAAACTGAGTTGACAACGGGCAGCAGTTCATGCCCTCAGGAGGAGAGGCTGAGTACCCAGCAAGGTCTGGTGGCTGGAGAGGAGGAGGTTCCTTTCTGTAATCACAGAATCACTGAACCATTTAGGTTGGGAAAGCCCTCTGAGGTCACTGAGTCCAACCATTCCCCCAGCACCGCCAAGGCCACCACTAACCCATGGTTAGTGGCTTTTAAATGGCTTTTAAATCCCCCCCGGGATGGGGATTCCACCACTGCCCTGGGCAGCTGTGCCAGGGCTGGACAACTTTTTCCACAAAGAAATTTTCCCTAATACATAATATGAACCTTCCCTGGGGCAACCTGAGACTGTGTCCTCTCATCCTGTCCCTTGTTCCCTGGGAGCAGAGCCTGTTCCCCACCTGGCTCCACCCTCCTGTCAAGGAGTTATAAAGATCTTATATTTATATATACAACAATTCTGATTTTTTTTTACCAAGCTATTTCCATATCCCTGACTTCTTGAGTGCAGAAAGATATTGAAAGAATTTTAGGCATTTCCTGGTGCTGTATGTTGGTTGCACAGCAGCTCTTGAGTCACCTTTTCCAGAGGAGTGCCCCCTGCTCAAGGCACCATTTGCATTGATCACATAAACCATCTTCCCTGTGACCTGCACCACTGGAGGTTTCCATTCCAGCTGTCCTTTGCTAAAATCTCTGACACAGCACCTGGGCTTCCACAGGGATCAGGGCACAGCAGGGGTCTGGCTGTTGGTGAGGAAATTAGAGAGCACCAGTAACTCCCAGTCATCTCAGAAAGAGGAAGGGGCCACCATGGCACTGTGTTGGCAGAGTGCCCATGGCTGAGGGATTGCAACAAGAGATCTTTAAGGTTCCTTCCAACCCAAACCATTCTAGGGGCAGGGTGTTGGCAGAGCTCTGTGGGTTCCTCTGTCATCAACTCTCTGCTCCCCCGTTCCTGCTCCAGCCACGGGTTTACAGGAGCAGCTCGTGCACACACTGAGCAGCCCAGGGGAGCACTTGGACCCTGCACAGGCCCCAGAGCAGCTCTGCAGCAGAAGTCACATACTCAAGGTCACCATGGGAGATGCCACCTGGCAGCCAGGGCAGGACGACGGGCACAGTGTTACTGAAGCCAAATGTTCCCACCCCTGCACAGAGCCAGGAGGGATTAAGGGATTACATTTCACTTGAATACCGAGAAAAATGCTCCTGTGGATTATGCCAACAAGATAACTCCAAGCATTTGGACTGCATGATCTTAGAGATCCTTTCCAACTTAAATGATACTGTGACTGTGCTTTTTGTTCTGTGAACAAGATAAATACCTTATGTGTATGAAAAAACATCCCTTGCAATTCCTCTTTTACAGAAACTTTCAGGAACTGAGAGGAAAGGTGGAAACTCAGGCACCTCCCTGGGAGTGTTGTCACCCCGACACTCCACTGGCCATGCTGGCATCAGTGGTGAGCTGTAGGATGGGCAGTGGGATTCCAGGAATACGTGCCAGAGGACACACTGGTTACAGACAACAGGCACACACAGAATAATTCAGGTGCTGACAGTGTCAAAGCACACAGCTGCTGCCTTCATCCTGGGAAGTGCCGGGCAAGGAGATGATGGGTTGGCCACCAGTGGGACCACTGGGGAGGGGAGGGCAGCCCGGCCTCTGTGAGGACATTTCTGAGGCAGGTTGTCCTCCCTAGACTGTGTCCAGGAGCTGAGGGGCCACCGTCATGTCCAGGTTATCCCAGGGACAGAGAGCCTGGAGCTGCTGGGATGCCACAGCAATCCCAGTGGGATTGGAGAAGGGAAAAGCAGCTGCTGGTTCCTCCCACCGCAGACAGCTGTTTGTAAACAGCTGGGCAAAGCCACCTCTGGAGGGCAGGGAAACGTTCTTTTTGCACAAACCCAAGGGGGTGGATTTCTGTCTCTTCAAGCTTTTAGAAAAGATGAAGCTTTTATTCTTGCCTATCTGGTGTGGCACAGCAGAGCAGGAACAGCCAGTCTGAGCCAGGAGCACAGCAACATGTTCCTGGCTCTGTCTATGGACAAGGTGTGACTCCCCTTTGCCTTGCAGCACTTGAGGGGCATACTCAGCCACCCTCAATACCCACATGTGTGATCTGCTCAGAGCTGGGGACAAACAGCTGCTGCCACACACAGGAATACAGCCCAGCAGCCCATGGGAAAGGGAGCACCAAGGGCGACGGCAGGAGCCACGGAGCAGGATGGCACACAGGACACAGGATCCACTGTCCCTGGCCATGGAGCAGGATGGCACACAGGACACAGGGACCTGGTGGGAGGGTCTGGACACTGGGCAAGACCCAGTTGAGAAGTTAAGCACCCTTGCAAGGTCAGTCTCTGTAGCATTCAGCAAATTAATTAAAATTTTCAACTTAAAAAGGAATAATATTGTTCAGAGCACATGCACTTCTCTCTGCAGTAAACTCGCATTGCCCCCTTTGCCCACAGGGAATACAAAGAGAAAAGGAAACCCCTTGGGTGCTGGGAATAAGAAAAGTTTCCCTCAGCTGTTAGGAACTCACCAAACCCTCCAACACCCCCATGGTCAGTGAGAACACCTCCACTGCTGAAGACTCAGAGCACCTGGAGCCACAAACCCAAATTCTGGCATCACCACGCCATGCTGCCTGTATGCCCTCCCTCCTCCTGCCCCACTCCCAGGAGGCAGAGGAGGATCCTCCTAAAGTCCTCTTTGCAAGAGGAAATATAATTTTAAAGAGCTGTTGCAGTTGTTTTGCCCTCTGAGCAGTTTGGCTGGCCTGTGAACTGTGTCCTCCCCCGCAGCTGGGGCCCTGCAGATCTCAGCACCCGCACAGGCGCCTGTCACCACATCCTGTTTGTGCTCATGGCCATGAGCGTGTCACACTGTCATCTTGCAGCACCCAAAGCGTGCTCTCACCACTGCTGGGAGGGTATCACTTCTTTGGTCTCCCTCAAGCTTGTTGTGTATCCAGGCTCATCCAACCTGTAAGTTGGTGCTTCTGGCAATGAAAAGTAAAATTATCTTGAGACAGCAAATCACAGGCAAAAATCTTGATGCCTAGTGATGAACTACAGAGCCCAGAGCACCACCTGAAATGCCCCATCCTGGGCTAAGGATGGGCTTTTGGCTCCACGTGGGTGTTGGAGCAGAGCCCTGCTCCGGGCCCAGGAGCTGGGGCTCCATTCACAGCAGAGGGGCTCCCAGTCTGAACTGCAGGCACTCAGTCTGGCAACAGACAGGACATCATCCCATATGTACAAACTGTGTGAGCTCCTCTCCTGGTTGTCCTCTGGCTCCCCTGAGTGCCCTCCAGGTCCCCTGACCGCCCTCCAGGTTCCCTGACTGCCCTTCAGCTCTCCCTTAGACCTGTCATATTTCCAACTACTTAATAATTTCCAGAGGCCAGCACATTAGACTGCTCAGGCTGAACAAACACCTTGTTTCTGTGTACGGAGAGAGAGGGAAAATTTCTTTTTCCTCTCATCTGTGCCCATAGTTATTAAATCACTTCTACACACTCTCACACCATCCTTACTGCCTGAAGCCTCTGCTCCTGGAGAACTGCGGGCAGGTAATGACCTTCCTGGTGTGATCAGTGGGAACACAGGCCCAAGGGGCAGCTCCTGCAGCCCCCAGGGTGCTGAGGGAGCAGGTCTCCAGCACAGCATTCCAGGAGGGCCCTGGGTGCCACTTACCTGCTACTGCAGCCAGCCCAGAGTAATACTGCTCATCCCTGAGGACAACCTTCTGCCTTTGCTTCTCTTGTCTTAAAGAGCTCAAATCTGCCAGACACACAGAGCTGCCAGGGCAGCAGCACAGACACCACTGCCTTCCCCTGCACTGGCTCTGCAGAAGAGCCCGGGGGCAAGTGCATGCTCGGGAGTGTCCTTTCCACCCCAAATCTCCTGGAATAAGACAGTTTGGCAAGACACAGAATATTAGCACCTGGCAGGGACCACAGCTGGTCAGATGAAACTGATATACCAGGTTATTGCAGGGTTTGTACAATGGCTGCCAGGAGATATGAAGCCCTCCATTCCAGAATGTCACTGCCCGGGGCCTCTCTGCTTGCTCAGCTCCATCCTCTTCCCAACGGGACTCTATCACTGGTTTCAGTAGAAGCACTTGCTTTATTAAAGACCTTTGGAAGACACTGACTCCAATAACAGGAAATAAATAGCTATCAATTTCAGATTCAATTAAAAATGGTTATTAACACTAAAGTTCGCTGAGGAAGTTCTTCACGTTTCAGAGTCACTCATTTTTCATGATAATGAAGAAGTCCACAGTGCGCTCGTATTAAAAATTGAAACCCCAGACCTGCGTGAGTCTTATCAGCGCTGTTGTCTGAAGGAGTGCCCTGCCGTGCCACTGCCCTCCACCCGCAGTGCCCGGGGCGAGCGGCTCCTCGGTCCCGCAGCCCAGACATCGAGGGTGACACGTGTGACATCACACCCGGCTTTCTTCCTCTTCCACCGCCCGGTGAAACCCTGGAATGAATTTCAGAAGATGCTTCCGGACGCTGGCTCTCCTGCTCTTCCGCGGGAGCGTCCCAAAGCTGCAGGAGTAGCTGCTGCTCTCCCAGAGCGGGGACATGGAGCCGCTGCTGGCCAGGCTGATGCTGCGGTTCCTGCGCAGGGAGCACCGGCCGCCGGCGCCGTCCCCGTCCCTGGGGAACACACAGTCCTCATCGCCGCTGGACTGGCGGCTCAGGCTGTCGGCGGCCGAGTCCTCGGAGGCGCTGCCCCGGTAGGAGCTGTCCTCGCTGCCCACCGTCATGGAGCTCAGCCGGCTGCGGGAGCTGCTCTCGCTGGAGAAGCGGGGCTTGGGCGCGAAGAGCGGTCCTGGTGAGCCGCAGCCACCGCACCAGCCGGGCTCCTCCAGCCCCAGCGAGCCCGGCGGGGCGTTGTCGTTCACCTCCCCTGGAACCAGGAGCCAGAGAGGAGCTTTAGTCGCCCGCACGCCCTCCGGGCCAGCAGCGGAACGCTGTGCGGGGCAGTCCCGGCGAGGGTCGTGCCCACCCTCTCGGCACAGGGAGCGGCCCCTGGTCGCCCGGGAGGGGGTTTCTGGCTGGGGGGCGCTCCCTGCATCTCACATGCAGAGTCAAACCAGCTCCCCGGGCAGCCCGTAAAACACCTAACCAAACCTCTGCCTTGGCAAGTCCAAAACAGGAATGGGAAAACAGCTTTGCCACCCACATAAACTCATATTCTCGGACTGATGCAAAGACACCTCGGTCTGCATCAGTCGAGCAGCATCAGAGTTCATTACTGTCAGGACAGAAGCACTGCCGGGGCCGGGGCCAGCCCGTCATTACGGGGGCAAAGGCAGCAAAGGCAGCAAAGGCGGACCGCAGCCGCAGCTCGGGGCCCGCCGCCAGCACTCACCGCGCAGCAGGTGCCGCTCCCGGGCCAGCAGCGCCCGCAGCTCCCCGCACCGCTGCTGCAGCGCTCGCTGTGGAGGAGGAAGAGCCTGTCACTTCGTGGAAGCACAACGCACTTATCAAGAAAACAGAGTCTCTAAAAAGTGCAGGAAACACTTGTGTGTCTCGGTTTTACTGAGACAATTTTCCCGGAGTTCAGCACATTTCTTCCAGAAAACATGAGTCTGCTCCTGCCCAGGATGCTCTTGGCTGAGGCACTGGCCACGTCTAATTTGGAAAGGAGCAGCCTGAAACCCAGAGGGCGTGCAGCCTGAAACCCAGAGGGCATGCAGCCTGAAACCCAGAGGGCATGCAGCCCATCTTCAGACAGTTGTGGAGATGGCAGCACTCTTCACAGCCCTCCCCAGCTCCAGAGACCCCAACGGGAACAGGCATCCCACTCCTCTTCCCTGGGTTCCACATCCCTCCCCAGCTCCAGACCCCACTGGGAATGGACCCCCCACTCCTCCTCCATGGGTTCTGCAGCCTGATGTGGGGATGGCACAGCCAACCCTCCCTGCCCTGCACTGGGAAGAGCTCACTCGGAGCATCTTCACAGGCTCCCAGTGCCATGAGCCATCCAAGACCCTGCAGGGTTTCTCTTCTCTCTGTGGCAGGTCAGCTCTTGATGTACCATAAACTGTGACAGAGCTGATTAAAAACCCCCACCAAACAGGTGAGGCTGTGCTTGGGGACAGTCACAGGAGGCCCCTTCCCACCAATCTGATGAACCCCATGCAGCTGGACATTCCTACACCCAAACTGACCAGCCTAAGCTCGCCTGGGCAGTCCTGGGATTGCGGCCAGATTTCTTCTCTATTCCCCATTTAGGAAAAATAGTATCACAGGGACTAGGCTGGGAATGCTGGGGGTGCTGGCTGCAGGGGACCCATGGGTGTCAGTCCCTGCCAGCACCCCCAGTCCCATGGACACCCACCTGACCCCATTGGCAGTAACAGACCTGTGCATTTGACAATGGAATAACTAATTAATCATATTACCTTGAGTAGCTGCAGCTTGGTCTCCAGCTCCATTTTCCGCAGGAACAAGGCCCCATTGACCGTCTCTAACCTGGGGAGAACAGGTGATGCTGACCTCAAAGTGCAGAGACTCTGCCCAGCCCAGCCCTCAGGAATTTCTGCCTCTGAGACAGCACAGGGCAGTGGGATAGCATAGGGAGCTCTCCTGGCTCCAGCGGGAGGGGTCATTAAGCCAAACCCCACGGGAAGGAGGGACACTCACCTCAAGTAGTTCCCTGAAGACTTTATCAAGTTCACTATCTGCTTGTGACCAAACCCCTCGATGCTCACGCCGTTGATGCTGACGAGGATGTCGCCTATTGGAGATACACGGAGGCCAAAATGAGCATCCGCAGCCCAGGCACATCTTCCACCTGCTCCACATAACAGTAACAGGGAGAAAGGAGGGTAAGGCCTCCCATGACTTGAAAACCCCTGGATAGTTACCAGTCTGAAGGCCAGAGAGATGGGCAGGACTTTCCTCTTGAACTTTGCAGATGCCTGTGCATACCTCCAGGGAGAAATCATTTTGGTTTGGAAACCTAACAGTCTGTTAATGCCAAAGGGACAGGGTTAGCAATATTGGAGCCATGAAAACCATTTAAAATTCAAGAGTCTTTTACACTTTTTCAGTGAGAAGGCTGTGATGGCCCCCAAAATGTTATAACCCAACAATTAGAAAGGCATTTGTATGGCAGAGGACAGCAGACACCTGACAGGTGCCTGTACACTGTGTTTGCAAAAAAAAAAAAAACAACCAACAAAAAACCCACACACAAAAAAACCCCACCAGTTTTAAAGCAACTCTGCTATTCAGTATTAAAAACTCAGTAACTTTAACCAAGAGTATCTGTCAGCATGGGTGGGGATGGCTTTCTGGAAGGGTGTTTCATGTTCCCAGCCATGGGAAGATGGCAGGATGGGACTGGGTCTTTCCAAGAGATTGACTCCTCCTCATTGGGAACGCCGTGTGGAGTCAGCTGCTGCTGCTGCCAGAGAGCTCAGTTTGCAATGGGAACCGAAAATAGAGAAGAATTGAACCTTCTGGTCTCTGAAACTCATCATCCACACACATCCCCACACTCCTCAAAAGTTTGTTTTTGACTTATGTATTTAAATACACATCAAGTAAGTCTCAGTATAAATTCTTTGTGTGGTTTTTGGTGCTGACGTGAATTTAGAGAAATGCAAAAGCCGGCGCCGCAGCCCCCCCGGATCTTGTGACGGCAGGAAACGTCTTCTGGTGACATGCAAATACCTTGGCACATCTGCCTCCAGCACGGAGGCTGAGCTCCCTGAAAACCTCAGACCGTCTAACCCAGACTGAACAACTCGCACTGGATTCCCAGTTTTTTCAGTCAGTGTGGAACAAAGGGATGGAGGCCAGGTGAGTTCAGAGCTCATCTGGCCAAATCCCCCTGACACAGCATTCCAGATCCTGGACCAGCACTAAGACTTCTGGTTAAACTAAGAAAACCGAGTGAAGCCTGAGCTCGCTGCAGATACAGATCTAAAGTTTCACATCATCTTATTCTGCTTTACCTACATTTAACTTACAGCAACGAAACTACAGCTTCTAAATAATGGTTATCCTCAATCAGATGCTGCCTTTCCATGGCCCAGACTTTCTATGAAGTGCTCATGCTAAATGTGCGTTCAGGAAGAAAATGTGCCAAGAACAATTATTTTTAATCAGAATGTCACATACAATGAAAATCTGCTCTGACAATTTACACAAAAGCCCCATAATCGACTCAATTATCCTCCCTTCGGAAAGCTCTCCTCTGTTCACGAGCCGAGCGCTGACCTGCTCATTAGTCACAGACCCAAACTGGGCAAAGTTAAGCTTTTCCTAATGCACTGAAAATACTGCTTCTCTTTGTGAGAGCATTTTGAAGGTGCCCTGCCGCTGGCAGGCAGATTGCACTGTTCCCAAACTACATCCCTTTATTCCTGGGATCATTTTTTAGCTACAGCCAGGATTTCAGTAGGCCTGCTGATCTAGGAAGTTACTTTTCTCACAAAAATCAACAAAATAAAAATCTCCTGATACTCCTGATAACATTCTGGTTTTCCTACCTGATGATTTACTGACTTCTACATTGAACAGAATCTCTTCCTACACGATACAGCCCTCCCCACCCCACAAGTTATGCTTAGCAGTTATTTATTGAAAAATATGCCAATATTTTACATCTACAAAAGTACATACCTCTTTGTGTATGTTAAAGGTGGTAGCAAAAAGCCAGTATAAGGTATTTTTTGAAGAGAGTTTTTTGATCTCTCTCATTTTACATGACAATACTCTCATATACAATTCTCAAAAAAATATTCACTTATGGAGGTAAGAAGGCAATGCCATTGCCTCTTATCTGGATTTGGATGGGATTTCTCCTACATTCAACACTCTGACTTGTGAGAATGCCAGAAATTCTCATCTGTGACCTTTGCTATGAAAAAAACCTTGGAAAAACATCCCAGTTCCACATCACTGCTGTAAGCTCTTCAAATTTCATGGGATCTGACAGTTGCTTTCCTCTGCTCTGGGCTGCCTTAAACTGGTTTTAAGGACATGACACTTTAGACTCTGCACCACATTTTGTTTTTTAATGAATCGACTTGTCATTTAAGTCTCACCTGGATTTCAAACCCAAACGTCTCTTTATCTTCTTTCAATATAGCAACGAGGTGTCTGTAGGAAGAACACACAGAATTCCATGTGAACACGGGGTGCTGCACTTTGTGTCCCTGCCTTTCCAACCAAAACCATCATGTTCCCACCATCGCCCCTGCCTGTGCCTGTGGGGTGTCCCCACACTGTCCCTCTCATGGTGCAGGGGGGGTGCTGCAACTTTCCTTACTCAAACTAAAGGTCATCTGCATGTCCCAGGTGCTGGGTACCACTCTCTGCCTTGCACCCTGATCCCCCTTGGGCTGAGAAGATTCCCAGGACACATTTCATGCAGAAGAAGCCAGTAGCAGTGATTCTAGAATCATACAATCATACCTTTGTGGCTTGGAGGAGTCATCCAAGGAGCTGGATCTGGCTAGGGCAAGCTGTGACCAGAAACAGGAGAGGACAGGGGTCAGTAGGTCTGTGGCTCTTTGAGGCACACGGCTAAAATCAGCAGTTTGGAGAAAAACTAAACCCAGCTGGTGACATCTCACCAGCACCTTGCACCAACACAGCCTCTGCCTTGGTCAATCCAGAGCTTGAACTTTCCCACCAGCAGGAAAAGCACCAGGAGCTCAAAGCCAGCTCAGCACTCAAATCACATCTCTGTTGTGCCAAGAGCTCATCTCATTTTTGTTCCTTTCCTCTAAAAATCTGTGGGCATTTATGAACTGAGCAGGTGAGTGCAGACAGGGAGCTCTGCAGCGTCCCGTGGCATTTCCCACCCAGACATGGACATCCAGGATCCCTGCTTGAGGCAGTACCTGGAGAGGTCTCTGGAAAAAGCCAGGATCAGTGTTAAATATTGATTCTTCCCATAAAAGTGAACAATGAGTAAGGAATTACATTATCAGTGAAAGGTTTGCAGGTGATACAGCCAATGGCTCAGGCTTTGGCAGGATAAAATGGTGCCACAGAATGATCTCCTACAGAAACAGCAACTTTGTGGACATGCATTTAGTTGTCGAGGGACAAGGAGAGGAGAGGAGAGGAGAGGGAGGAGAGGAGAGGAGAGGAGAGGAGAGGAGAGGAGAGGAGAGGAGAGGCCACGCGTACAGGAATCCATTGCAGAGGAGGTGGGAGGGCTCCCAGCAGGGGCGCCCCGGGACGATGGTGCCCTGTGCTGGGGTCTGTCCCCGCACTGCATCCTTGGTTCTGATGGGTGTTGTAACTCAGGTTTTCCAGCCACAGCCACATCACAGCATCACTGTCAGCCTCGCCCTGTCAGCGGCCACTGCCACACCCAGGGTGACAAACCACACAGAGGGGGACAAGTCACACTGAGGGCGGCCCTGCCACACTGAGGGCAGCTCCACCATGGCCATGGGAGCTGGTGCCACCCAGCAGCAGCATTCCCAGGACTGGCCTTCCCTTCTCTCCCCACACTGTACCAAGAAAAGGATTAAGTACATTTCTGTGGCTGAAAAAAGCGAAATGTTAGGTGCACAGATATTACACACTATTTTTCTCATCATAATTTCAGACTATAATGTGTGCCAAACACTTTCTATTCAGGCTTCTTCATGTCAGACAAATAGTCCAGAGCTGGAATTGCTCAGCTGACGATTTTCAGCCTCAGCAGGACAGTTCTGTGGGAATCCCATGACAAGCAGCAGCAACATGCTGCTCTGGGAAAAGCCCAGGGAAGAAGACAGCCCCAACAGTTGTACAGAAACACTCCCAAACGAGATGGAAATAGCCCACGGTGGGCACTTTCTGTCAGCACTGCAGAGGCAGATTGAGGGGAATGCACATTTAGAGGAGCACCCAGGCAGCCCAGGCCCCTCTGGCTCTCGGCGCAGCTGGGAATGGAGGAGGAGCTGAGCCAGGGCTGGATCTTGGCTGCGTTTGCCCTTCACACCCCAAGCCCTGCAGGCAGGACACCCTGTCACTCGTGGAGCTTCCCACACTGCCCTGCTGTGAAGATTCCATCGCCATCTCCCAAAGCAGCCCAGCCAACGGCACCCGGCGGTCACCCTTCCAGCACGCACACCAGGGGTCACAGAGAACCCGCTCGGTCCCTCTGGGCGATGGGTCACACCGGGGCGGTGAGCGGCTCCCCGGGCAGGAGCAGCCCCATCCTCCTGCGACCAGCCCGTACCTGCTTGTGCCCGCGGGGCAGTGTCCCCACCGCGGTGGCCAGGTGCTGCATCCTCCTGCCGTCCGTGGGCAGCTCCCCGCCGGCGGCGCCGGAGCCCGTGGGGCTGGCGCTGTGGCTGTGCTGCAGGAGCCGGCGCAGGGCCATGGCGGGGGGCTCAGAGCAGCACTGCCGAGCGCTGCGCCATGGCCACGGAACTGCACCCACTGCCACCCACAAGTGTGAGAGCGGAAAGGCCGCCACGTGACCTGTGGTTTAGGTGCACATTACACAAATCCTTCTCAGCAGAGCCCCGGGCTCTCGGTGTGCCTTGTGCTCACAGGGGAGTTAAGAATTAGGCTTGGCAGTTATAGAAATCTGCTTAATTTTTCCATTCCTGCGCACAACAATTCTCACCAACAGCTGCTGCTTTGCCAGGATTTGTCCTCATGGCCTTGCCTGCCTCAGGCACTCTTCTGAACTCAACCTGCTTATTCTCTGACTTCTTCGGCATTCCTGGCATCCCTAGAATCACCTTTTGGCAAAGATGGGGAAAATAACACTGCCTTTGGCTCATGGTGTCAGTGCAGGACTTCCAGATCTGGAGAGGAAAATGAGAGCTGAAGGCCAAGAGCAGGAGCTGAAAATGTGGCAGGGCAAGGGCAGAGTAATTCCCTCAGCACAGCACTCGGGTCACAGTGAGGAGCAAGGACTTACTTGGCACAGCAAGTCTGGGGACACACCACAGAGTCAGCTCAGGGGCTGCAGGAAGGGGCACGAGGGGCTGCCAAGGCAGGGCCCAGAAGGGCACAGTGCCAGGAACAGCCCTGGCCAGATGTCATCCCTGCACCTTTCCGGATGGCCAGGGCCCGAGGAAGATGCAGGGGTGACAGGTGGGTGAACAGGAGAGCAGCCACGCTGTGCCTGGACAGGTGCACACACTGAGTCCAGCCAGCCGGCCAGGCAGGTTGGCCGTACCCACCCCAGTGCCCTGCAGACCCTTCCAAGGCATTGACATGGCAGTGGTCAGGGAGCCATCAGGGCAACTAAGCCATTGGTCCATCCCAGAGCAGAGCAATCCCAAACAGCACCAATGAGAACATGGACTGACTGTACAGCAGTTGCCCTAAAATCAAGTTTTGCAGGGGGTTCCTCTTTTGCAAAGGATTTTGTACCTGCAGCAAATGTGTTGAGAACTTCTGGGTGGGTTGTTTTTTCTCTCCAGTTATTGTCTGACCTGTTGTTAGTTCAGTAAGGCTTTGAATAACCTTTGGATTCCCTGATGTGATGGAGAAATGGGGGCAGCAACCCCAGGCCCGGGTGAACACGGGTGGCTGCCTGTCCCCACTGCCCCTCGGTCACAGCTCCGCAGCGATGGCCGGAGCCCTGTGTCCCAGCCGCTGGCACTGCTGGCTGTTGGTGACCTGGAGCAGCTGCTGGGACAGGCTGGACATCCCAACAGACTCATCTGGAACACACTGTGCCATTTTTTGTTGAGACAGATGGACAAATAGCAGGGACAGTAACTGCACTAAGCAGCCAGAGTTGGCACCGGCTGGGATGTGAACCTGCACAGGGGAAAGCAGGATCACTGCTATCAAAACAGAGAAGTAATAAAAATGTACAAATTACAGTCATTTTCTGAGTAGAGCCTTTTTATAGACCTTTACAAGGCATTGCTACACACACGTGGGACACACAGCCCTGGGAAGACAGGCTGGCAGGGGCACAGGGAGGGGAGGGGAGGCAGCCAGGGCTGCAGAGTGAGGGGGTTCTGTCCCTGCCAGCCGTGAGGAAGTTCAGTGCAGGCTGGCAGGGGCTGTCACGACAGCTCAACACACACAGAGCTGCTCCACACGCCTTTTGTAAGGGCTCTGCCTCTGCAAGCCGCGGCAGAGGAGGGGCAGGGATGGGTGTCCATGGAGGAGGCACCTGACATTTACTGGTGCAGAGGAGCTACTAGTGCCAGAAAAGTATTTGCATGGGGCTTCCCTCACTCCAGGGGACCCGCTCATTGCCCTGGATAGCTGAAGTGTCAGTACATCCCCATCGTAAACGTTCATCCCCCAGAAATCCAGCATCTTGCAACAGAGGGACAGCCTGTCGGGAAACATCTGGTCCACACACCTGAAGAGGGTTGGTGGCTGACGTGTGACAAGTCCTTGTGTCTCTTCTGGCAGACAGACGGGGACAGGGAAGTGCTGCACACCACAGCAGCTCCCCAGCACAGGGTTTAGACGTCTGTCCTTCAGCTCTGAGCTTCTTGGGGGAACCCCTCTGGATTAAAGGGCAGAAAATAGATGTTTAAAAAGCACTGCAGGAGAGGAGGAAAGCTCTCTCCTTTTTCGTTAGAGAAGGAGCTGTACCCCAGCGTGGCATCTCCTCGCTTGCCAAAGCACGCTGAGCGGTGCGGGGAGCGGGTGACTCAAAGCCTCTTCCCCTTTTCCTGCTCACGGTCACTCCGGTGAGTGCTTTGGCAACAACCCGGCGCATTTCGGTTCCTCCGGCAGCGCTCTGACGTTCCTGAAACCCAGTGACTCATCTGTAAACAAGCTGAGGGCAGGAACAAATTAAACCTCCCACCGGAGCACAAAGCAGGACCTCGGGGTGAGCTGCCCCAGCAGCCCCGTGCCGCCTCTGCTGCCCTGTGCCCCACACCTCGGCACCCCACAGCCCCGACGGGCACACACCCCACACCTCCGGCACACACCCCACAGCCCCGACGGGCACCCCACACCTCGGCACCCCACAGCCCCGACGGGCAC
>VWZG01009906.1:457475-483548 GCA_013396735.1 Grallaria varia | reverse complement strand
GGGCACCCCACACCTCTGGCACACACACCCCACAGCCCCGATGGGCACCACACCCCACACCTCCGGCACACACACCCCACAGCCCCGATGGGCACCCCACACCTCTGGCACACACACCCCACAGCCCCGATGGGCATCTCACACCTCCGGCACACACCCCATACCCACAGCAGGCACCCCACGCCCCCGGCACACACCCCACGCCCCCGGCAGGCGCCCCTCCGTCCCTCCCTCTCCTCCCTCCCAGCCCACCCACTGGCCCCGCCGGGCTCTCAGAGCCGCACGGAGCCCGGCGGGGCAGAGGGGAGCGCGGTGCGGCCCCTGCTGCCCACGGCAGCGGCTCACTCGTGTCCGCGGGGCTCCCGCGGGTGCCCTGGGCCAGCCTCCTCCCCAGCACGGCGCTCGCTCTGTGTCAGGGACCGAGGGATGGGACACCCTCCTCTAGCGCAGTCATGCCCACTCCATGCCCCGTCCGACCTGACCTCGGACGCCCCCAGGGATGGAACACCCACACCTCCAGGGCCGCAGTGTCAGGGGGTGTCTGCCCACACTCACCCGGACAGAAGGAAGGAGCGCGGGGTCATCCTCTGCAGGACACAAACCCCCAGGGACTGGCGAGCTGGCTCCTCTCCTCTGCTGCCAGCAGCGCGCCAAGGGCTCCTGGGGAGAGGGTTTAACTAAGAACAAGAAAATGAAGAATTGTCGCCTTTCTCTTTCAGACCTAAACCCTGCACCGAGTGATCTCTCGCGAACACCTCTGCCCAGGTGTTCTGCTGCCACCGAGCCGGGCTGCAGCGGCAGGGCACAGCACCCCCCAGCAGAAGCACCCACCTGGATTACAGGGGCAGGTGTGCTGGGCAGGGCTGTCTCCGGGAACGGGAATTTCGCAGGCTGCTGAAAGCGCAGCGCTGCTCTCCCGTGCGACAGACACCCAGCCGGCGGTGGCCAGGGGATGGCAGCCGATGGTCACCGATGAGCCAGCGGCGGCGGCTGCTGCTCCACGGGGATGCGCTCCGGAGCCCCGGCTGCCTGGCCACAGCCAAACCTGCACGGCCAGCATCGTGGTGCCTTCCTGGAGACGTGCAGGGACCAAAGGGTGAGAGTTCACAAGCAAATGCTCTAATACAATGGTCTTTTTGAGAAAACAAACAAGAAAAGCTCACAGTTTCCTTCAAAAGCCACAGAAGTTTCTTGGGTCACACCGTGGCAGATTTCATTTTGATATGCCTGAAATTCAAATAAAGCCTTATTTAAATCCCCAGATTATGGCTATGTCGGGATTTTCAAGCACACAGACTAAAGTGCTCAGGGTGAGCAGGTCCCGCTCAGGTTTACACCACTGAAACCCTCAATAGCTGGAAGAACAAAATGCAGGGAGTGTTGTATGACAAGGAGCTCAGTCAGAGCTCACATTGGCATGAGTGCAAGAGCCCTGAGCAGAGGTCCCTGTGGGTACAAGCTCACCAGTGCAGCAGAGAAGCTGCTGTGCCCCAGAGGGGGAGGCAGGAGGGGACAGGGGACGCTCCTTCTCAGCACCGAGGCCCACGAGCTGTTCCCACCTTTACCAGAACACGGGTTGGGCACAGCCAGGAGCAGGAGCTGGATGTTCCGTGTGTCACCAAGTCCAACAAACAGCAGGATGAGCAGGCACGAGGAGGAGCAGGACTCCTGCCCCAGCACCGCCAGCACAGCAGCTTGGCCAGTGTCTCGGGTGCCCCTCTGGACAGGACTTACTCCTCACTTCGCCACACATTGTCTGGGAACAGGGATGGGAAGTCCAGGAAGCAGATGAACTTTCATTCAGTTTCAACCCTCCAATAAGTTACCTGAAACAGGATCAACCCTTCTGCCCTCACATAAATGAACATAAAAATAGTTTTACACTTCACAGGAACACAGGGCAGAGTACAATGAATTTATTAAAATCATCACATCTTCCTCAAAGTAGATGGAGTGAAAAATCAGCATACAAAATACAACAGCTAAACCATTATTTACATCCAGAAAGCTGCAATATCAACCAATAACTTTAGCAATAAACTTAAAAATAACTCTGCAGTGTACATAGATCAGGTACTTCACAACACGAGGGTTGAATTTGAGCACTGCACCACTATACTTAGTTCAGAAATATTACAATGTTCCAGATAAAATATTAATGCTTCTTTTAAAAACAGACAACTCGGGAAGTGGTTTGTAGATTGACAAAACATGACACGTTTCTCTTTAAGGACTGAGAACCACAGCAGGTTTAGACACAAATGTCATAGCTACATTCAAAATATATCCGGTCCATTTATCCAAAAATACATTCAGTGTAAGTTACAATTTATTGCACAATTCTTATATTTTGTAGAAATATATTGTACCTCAGTCTAATTCCCTGTACATTCATAAATTGTTCTGCCTGCTAGAGCAGAACTTGGATGTCTTTGCCTAAGTTTTGGGGGGATTGGGGTACCACAGCCCATGGAGATGATCCCTGGAATGGCAGACACACAGCCGAGGGCAGAGGAGGGGACTCGCTCAGGTGCTGCTGGGGGCACCCAGGTGGTGGCCCAAGGCTCCCCAAGGACACCTCAAGGACAGCCCAAGGAGAGCCTCACAGACCCCCACCAAACCACAGCAGGGGTTTGGGGCCATAACCTTCCTCAACACAGAAACGAGGTTGTGTGTCTGTACCTGTGAGCCCACCCTGCAACACCCACCACGGCGGGAGCCCCGTGGAAGCACCACCTGCCCCAGGGCCACACCTGCCCGTGGCCTGGGGAGCAGTTCATACAGTCCCATCCCCACGCAAGGGATGAGACCCACACACCTCCTTGGAGTGAGCAGGGCGGATCTGGGGCAGCCTCCAGCCCACCAGTGGCACAGGAGCTCCTGGCAGACACAGACAGAGAAAAACTTGCCCTGCTCAAAGTCCAGATCCATTGTAGGGACTGGACATAGTTCTAAACAAATTTATCTATAATTCCTCAATCTATTCCCAAGAAAAGAACTGACACAGCAATGACTAAAATATTCTAGAGTTCATTATAGGGTTACATGAGGGAACAACCCTGGTTAAGTGCAAATAATAAAAGTACTGACGTGCAGAAGAGATTACAGCCTGAATTTCTCAAGGGGTGTCTGGGGGCAGCAGTTCAGGAAACACAAAAAGATTGGGTGCTAGAGGAAACATTAATTAACTTTCCCTTTCAGTCCATAATCCCTGCATTAAGCTTTAGGTTCTTATTAGAAGCAAACTATAAAATACTAGTAACTCCCCCCAGTAAGAAGCATCAGTTGGGAGAGGCAGAATGTGGTGATGGGTTTCTAGTATCCTTGACCCTGACAATTTTTATGACTTGAACAATTTGTGCTTTAAGCGAAGATTAGCAGGAACATTGTAACCTCTGAGGAAACCTAGGCCTCCCTAAACTGCACAGAAGTGTCTTGGCATAACCTCTGTGCTGAATTTAGAACAGGACAAATCCATATGGAGGGGAAAGGCCACTAAAACAAGGGTTCTTTGGGATTTTTTTTTTAAAGGAGTGTAGAGTTTACAAACATTTCAGAGCTCAGTACAACAACATCAGCCCTTGGCTCAGTTATGTTCAACTCTAGTTCACCAAAATATATATTCATCTCTCAACAACAAAAGAAAAAAGAAAACCAGTGCAAAAATACTGAGTTAGGTGAAAAGCCAGGGCAAACAGACCATAATGTCTGATACCACAAGATATGTGCAGGAAAAGGGTTAACATGTTCTGGGGCTGGAGCTGCGACATGAGCAAGGGGAAGGTGAGTTGGAGCATCCTCCACCCACACCTCCCATCCAAGGGCCAAACGATCCTGTGAAAATTACAAGGCTGACCAACAATTTTCAGAGACTCCAGGAGGGAAACTGAAAACTGAAACCCTTTTCCCATTTAAAAAAAAAAATTAAAAAAAAAAAAGATAGTTCCTTTTTAAGATAAGGAATTTTTTTCAAGTTATGTTCTACAAGAACAATTTGGATCCTCAGTTTGCAAATTTTTTGATACTCAAGTTAGCATCAATCTTTGGATCATGCTAAAATTACCTCTCAAACAGCCTAGAAAGTCACATCAGCTGACCAGTATGGGGTAGTTCATATAGTTGAAGTACATAAGAATTAAATCACAGAACAGTTTGGGTGGGAAGGGACCTTACAGCTCATCTGCCTCCACCCTCTGCCATGGGCAGGGACACCTTCCACTAGAGCAGGTTGCTCCAAGCCTGGTCCAATCTGTCTTGAATCTGTGAGACACCTTTGATTATATCTCAGAAATCACACTGGACAAAAATCCACCAGCAATTTAAGGGAACGTTCTCCACTGCTCAGCTCCAACCCACAGCAAGACCTGCATTGTTTAACAGGAGGAGTGACTAAACTTTGTGTAAACAGGTAGATTGCATCAGAGCCTATTTACGGGCAATTAACAACCATAAAGTATCTACAGTGTCCTGGAGATGTGTGTCAGGATGAAACCAGGAGTGCTGATACTACTGACTGCCCCACTCAGAAAAAATTTAACCCATTTTTCCCTGCAACAGCTCCAATTCAAGACATTTTACCCCAAAGACTGATGTGACACACTGTGATCAGCCAACAACTGACTGCCATGGAGCTGTTGGGCCACACCAGGTCTTTGCACAACTTTGCTATTCTGGAAACATCTTTGGGCTTAATTTTTGTGGACCATTTGGATTTAAAGATCTTAAGAACCATACAATTATGAAGTTATAATTTTGGCTATTAAAACCATTGGAATACTATATTCAAATATGTGGGCCGTGGAGTGGGGCAGAATTCACAAAATGCCAGAACATCAATGAATTTTGATACAACACCTCATTTTGATGGCTTGTGCTATTATGGAAAATTGATCAGAGATGTTAATACTTGTCACCAGCCTGGTGCTGTTACAGAATTCTGTAAGAAACCTCTGAACAGGCTGTATTGGTTTTTGTTAAAGCTTCCCCCTAGCCCATCAAAAGGCACTAAATAAATGTTACCAGTGAATGGCAAGATATTGTTAAAACTAAACATTTTCTCAGTTTAGGTAGAATTTGTCCTATTTCATCCCTACATAACTAACAGAAAAGTATTGCCTCTGTTGTTTTTCCTACTGACTGTTAGAAAGAAAAGTTGTCCCTTGGTCGATCTGTTCAATGAGAAACGAACAGAGTAAAACAACCAAAATCCTAACCATAATATTGTGTGTGAAATCAAGAGAACAAACATAAATATTTATAGAGGACTGACTAGATGGGGTTTTTTCACAAGGTACATGCTTAGTGGAATTTCCATATTTTTTAATTGCTTAGGTAATAATAAATATAGTAATTTAAAATGCATTACAGTCCCTTTTCAGATTCCTGCATAAAAATAGGTAAAAAGCTGGGTTGGATTTGGTCTTTTACTTGGTTTGAGGACAGAACATGGGGTTTTTCTTGCAAACACCTTTAACCAACACCAGACATTTCCAGGACTTTTGGGGTCTGAGGATGAAAAACGCCACAGCAAAAGGTATTTTTACACCATTGTGATGCTTTAAGCTCCTTCCTGTGATTCACCTGGTGTCCAATCTACTCACAAAACCAAAGCAAGTCATGGACTCGCTGTACCAAACCCAAACTTCGAGTCCCAAGCTGCCTCTTCCCACGGCCGACCACGACGCTCGAGGTCAGTGCTCTGCCTCGGGCACTGCAATACTGAACCACGTTATCTGAGGTAGACCAGAACTAAAAATACTATCACACGTGGAAAGATGAAGAGCAGAACTCCTTCCCATCTCCTCCCGCGGGGAGGCCGCTCAGGCTTTGGAGTCCTCGTGCAGGCAGAGCTGTGAGATGGTCTTCTTGACGCGCAGGGCGGTGAGGCGCGCGGCGCCGCTGGCGTGCCAGCACTCCCGCATCACCCGGCCCATCACCCGCAGCGCCTGCACAGCACACAGCACACACCGCCAGTCGGAGGGGACCCCAGCGATCATCAGCTCCAACGCCTGGCCCTGCACACCACCAGCCCCAAGAGTCACCCCCTGCGCCCCGGAGGATCATCCAAACGCTCCCTGAGCTCTGGCAGCTTTGGGGCCGTGCCCACCACCCTCTGGGGGAAGGACCGCCTTCTAAGATCCAACCCAACCCTCCCTGACACAACTCCAGGCCATTCCCTGGGTGCTGTCACTGGCCACCACAGAGCAGAGATCAGTGCCTGCCCCTCCCGAGGACATTGGGCACACGGGAGCAAACAACAGGCCGGGAGCACAACCAGCACCTTCCGCTATTCATTTTGCAAGTGCAGTACAGAAGAACAAAGGGCAGCTCCCTGAAACAGTGACACAACAGCAGCAGCATGAGTTAAGATCCACGTCTGAGAGAGTTGAGCATTTGGTGCAAAGAGTTCTCTCTGTATTGACTTGGAAGCTGAAGGAGAGCTACACATCTGAAACATCTAAATTCAGCAAAGGCTGGGAACCAAGTGCCCTTTCTCCCACTGAAAAATTCTGTCTTAAGTTTGAAAATATAAATAACAAAACTAGAAAAAATAAACTAGAAACTAAACCAATAACAATAAATAAACTAACAAAACTAAATAAACTAAGCCAAATCAGAAAACTGGTTTTACCTCACAGCTTTGCCACTGGTTTGGAATATTTGGTCTGAGCTTCTGCTCACAGACAACCCTTCTCATGTCTTCTATTGAAGGATCAGAAGGCACAACATCATAGTAAGGCAACTGGTATTCCTCAGTGATTCCTAGGGAGGATTATTGTGGAATAAGACAAAATACAGACTACCTGCTCCAGAATAAACTCTAATTGTTTTTACAAGCAATGAGTGAGAACAAGGAATTTTTGGGGGCACCTTGAACAACAGCTCCATGACAGCTTCTGCCCCCACTTACTGCCACAGTAACTGGGAGTGCTGTGGTTTTACTGAAGATAAAAGTGGTGTGGATCACAAAATGAGCTACAGCCAACATTGGGGTCCCCAGCACAGGAAGGACCTGGAGCTGCTGGAGCGAGGCCAGAGGAGGACCCGGAGATGCTCCAGAGCTGGAGCCCCTCTGCTCTGGAGCCAGGCTGGGAGAGCTGGGGGGGCTCACCTGGAGAAGGGAAGGCTCCAGGGACACCTGAGAGCCCCTTCCACTGCCTGAAGGGGCTTCCAGGAGAGCTGGAGAGCAACTGGGGACAAGGGATGGAGGGACAGGACATAGGGAATGGCTTCCCACTGCCAGAGGGCAGGGTTAGGTGGGATAGTGGGAAGGAATTGGTGGCTGGGAGGGCGGGCAGGCCCTGGCACAGGGTGGGCAGAGAAGCTGTGGCTGCCCCTGGATCCCTGGGAGTGTCCAAGGGCAGGTTGGACGGGGCTTGGAGCCACCTGGGCTGGGGGGAGGGGTCCCTGCCCATGGCAGGATGTAGAACAAGGTGAGCTTTAGGGTCCCTTTCAGCCCAAACCAGTCTGGGATTCTGGCATTGTATGCAAAGGCCAAAACCTCACCTCCAATGGAGCACCTCCTGGCTACCTCCCAGTACACCAGCCCCAGGGAGTAAATGTCTGCACGCTTGAAGGACTCGAAGATGTTCGTGTTCATTGCATCGTCCAGGATCTCGGGAGCCATGTACCTTTAGAGCACACAGGGGCACTTTGCTGGGGCAGCTCCTACAGAAGGCCACATTGTGCTGCCACAAGGCAGGGCCAGGGGACCCCTGGTGGCACTGGAGCCATGCCCTGACAGTGTCCAGGGCACGTGATGTTGGTGCCAGCGGCAAACCCCACGTGGGACAGCGAGCTCCATCCCATGGGAAGGGCAACCACCTTCCCCTCAGAGCCAGCGGGGACGAGGGACGGGGTGTGCGGGCCCCCCCAGACACCGAGAGCGGAGGGGACACGGCTGGTGGAGGGGAGGGCCGGGAGGAGCATCCCCGTGGGGCCAGCCCCGCCGCCTCACCCACCTGCGGGTGCCCACGCGGGGGTTCTGCGGGATGTCGATGGTGTTGAGCACCGAGTCGTGCTTCACCGCCAGCCCCAGGTCGGCGATGGCACAGGTCTCGTTCCGCTTCACCAGGATGTTCTTGGACTTCAGGTCTCGGTGTGCGATGGCCGGCTTCCCTGCTCACAGTGAGAGAAGCCACTGCCAGTTTCCATAAGAACAGGGTGGATTTTAATATAATGAGCAAGGATGCCAAATCAGCTTTATTCAGTTTTGTTACTAAACCCTATAGAAACACTGAAGCCTATTTTGAAGAAGGTGAAACTCTGCTAAATGCCGTTTTCAAAAGAAAATTTTGAGTGCTGTTTTGTTTCAATATCTGTATTTCAGAAATAAGACACAAAAAGAGAAACTGGAAGTTGCCCTCCAAATTAATTTAGAAAATTACAGAATTATGGAATGGCTTGGTTTGGAAAAGCCCTCTCAGACCACTGAGTCCAGCCACTCTCTCAGCACTGCCAAGGCCACCACTAACCCATGTGCCCAGGTGCCACATCTACACAGGTTTTAAATCCCACCACTGCCCTGGGCAGCCTGTGCCAGAGAGGGACAGCCCCTTTGGGCAAGAAATTTCTCCTAATGTTTCCTTCATTGGCACTCACTCCCCTTTAGCACAGCTGCTCCCACAGGCACCCGCTCCAAGCCATGGATGAGGTGCAGGCAGTGGAAGTGGGAAGGTGACATTCGTGTTCCCCTGCACCGCTCACACACTGCTCCTTCTGGTGTGAACAGTTTGGAAAATGTCCCCACGTCGCCCATGAATGTTTTTGAGAACAACACTGCAGCACCTGAAGGCAAAGTGGGAGGGAAGCACTTGCCTTGCGTGCCGACGATCTCCATGTGCAGGTGTGCCAGGCCACTGGCCACCGACAGCGCCAGCCTCACCATGCCCTCCACCGTCACCGTGCCTCTGTTCAGGTAGTCAAACAGGGACCCCTGCTCGTGGTACTCGGACACAAGCCAGAGCTGAGTCCATGTCCCGTTATCTACCCAGAGGAAACAAGATTATTAACAATACTGGCTGGGGAATGCCTTCCCACTTTGAGGAGCGCAAGCAAGCAAGCATGCCAGCTGTCCCACCGGGAAGGAGCATGGGACAGCACACGGTTCAAGGTGGTGCTGCAGATGGGAGAGGGGGCAGAGAAAGCTATTCTGAGACAGACACTTGGGATTGAGCCTCAGCTGGGTTGGAAGGTCCACTAAGAGCACCAAGTACAACCATTAACCCAGCACTGCCAAGGCCACCACGCAGAACCACAGAATCATCTGGGTTGCAAAAGCCCTCTAAGACAAGCGAGCCCACGATGCCACGCACCCTTGTTGTCGGCAGCGATGAAGCCCAGGATGTTCTCGTGCCTCAGCATAACTGTCTGGTAAATCTCTGCCTCCCGAAACCAGGACCGCTCGTCTCTGGAGGAGAAGATTTTCACAGCCACATCCTCCCCACACCACTTCCCACGCCAGACTTCACCAAACCGGCCTTTTCCAACAATCTCCTGCAGGACAATTGTCCTCGCAATGGTTCTCTGGACGAGCAGAGGCAAACCTAGTCAAAAGGAGAGACAGGTACTTGGGAAATAGCTCCCCTGTGATGGTCAGAACCCAGCACTGACCTTTCCCAGTGAGCTGCACTCATGGCTTTGTTTTCCAAGACTGCCAGGGGAAAATCCTGTCCTCAGGAACATCTCCCCAAACCAGCCTTTTCAATGTTACTTCCCAGTGTCTGTACATTTAAAAAATATACTTAAAAAAACCAAAACAAAACACCAAAAACCCAATAAAAATAGAAAAAGCCAGCCTGAACTACTCCATTTGGTTTGATAGGGACTGCAGGTGTCCTGCAGTCAATTAGCTGCTCTGCTCTGGCTGAAATTTTCAAAATAAAATAAATTACCATAGCAGCTTCACTGTCCTTTGCCAGCCATAACCTCTGCCTTGTTTGGTTTGAGTCTGCATTTGCTGGGGACTTAAAAAAAACAATTTTTTTTTTTTTTTTTTTTTAAATCAAGACAACCTTGATTTTGGCTGAAATCAGATCAAATTGCCCTGGTGCACAGGGCTCTGGACTAGCACAAGTCCAGCCCTGTTTCTGGCTCAGGGACAGCTGGGAAGAGTTAAAACTTCAGGGTAAATAAAGGCAAAGACTGCTCATTATAGCTGTGAAAAAGCATTAGGGAAGAACAACAACTTAATCCTCCGAGGTATGCAGCTCATGGAAATAAAGTCAATTACATTAGGTGCCATTTCTACATTTTTCACTTATAAATAAAAGCAAGCACAATCTACATATTTTTCAACAGAAGCTCTAGTTGGGGAAAGCTGGGCTGTATACCCCAGCTGTGCCACTGGCTGGATGAGCTGGAATTTATGAATTCCACCGCAGTTTTGAGTTTCTTTGGTTTGACAAGTTCTCAGTAGCAATGGAGGCATCACAGTGGACAGGATACCAGAAATTATAAAAGTATTAGAAAGGCAGACATTCTGCTCAAAACAAAAATTTGAGGGAATGTTATTTTGCAATAAAACACTACCAAAATGTCACCTCTCTTTATCAGCTACACCACATGGGCCAGCAGCACGAGGTTTCACACTTGAACATGATTTCTGAGCTCACTTTTTTAACTCCTCCGCTCCAACAAAGACCTGAACTTCTGCCGTTTGGCAGAAGAAGAGCACACAAAGCCCTGTCGCTGCTGTGAGGGGTGGCACAGTTTCCCCCTGGTGTGCAGGACACCCCACGTACCGGAGCCAGAGCCGGAGGTCGTCATGTCATAGATGAGATCCTTCAGCGTCTTCCCGGAGCTGCCCAGGTTGCCCTCGGAGAGCGGCTCCTCCACGTTGGGTGGTTTGGCCCCGCGGCGGGCGCAGCGCCGGCGGCCCCGCGAGGTGCACGCGGCCAGCACCGCCACCAGCACCAGCACGCACAGCGGCACGGCCACCAGCACCGCCAGCACCACGGACCTTGTGCCGGCTCTGCCGGGGGACGCAGACGCTGTCAGGGCACACGGGAGCAAGGTGGGACAAAGGTGTAAGGGCTGTGGAGCAATGGCATGCTGAGGTTCACTGAATTCCCACGTTGATCCTGACCACGACACAGACCTCGTTTCTGTGAGAGACAGTCTCTCCCCACACAGTTTTTGTGCAGGAAGCTTGGTCTCAGATCAGCACTCTGATCACCACCCAACACCACCGCCTGAGATCGTCCCATCCCATCCCGTCCCATCCTGTCCCATCCCATCCCATCCCGTCCCGTCCCATTCCTCAGGGGAGCACCAGAGCAGACTCAGCAGCACATGGCTGGGGACAGTGCTGTGGGAGGTGAGGTGACACTCCGAGCAACACCACACCAAACAAGTTCCAGTGACACAGCAGGGACCCTACAGAGTACCCTACCAGCCCTGACCTTTCCATGATTTTATGATATCAAGAAGACTTTGCTAAAGGATTCAATTGCATGTGCACACACATGAATACCTTAATGCCCTTAAAATTGTAAACAAGTTAAAAAAAAATAATCAAGTAGCACTTTCCCCCCCAAAAAAAGAAACAGAAACATGATCCAAAAAAGCCTCAATGCTCAGAACCACCAGTAGCAAATGAGATCTAAAGGCTGCAGAAGATGCAAGAATCACAAACTCCTCCCCGTGCAGGGTCACCCCTGGCCACTCGAGGAGACAAAAGCTCCTCTCTCCCTTCAGGCAAAGGCTGAGCCGTGTGGACACCATAACCCAGAGTCTGAGAGTGGCCAAAGTGATGTGGGGTCTCAGAAGCAGCTGCTGATGGCCTCAGCATCCACTGCCACCTTCCCCCAGTTGAAATTACACAGGTTTGTTCACCAGCACAACTCCAACCCTGCTGAACACAAAGTTATGTTTTGTTCATGGGTTTTTCCTTTAATCAACTTCAGGAGGATGCTCCAGGGGTGACCCAGGAGGTTTCTAAGAGGATTTATGAGCAGGACTCCTCCTTGCAACTGCTGCTTGTTAACTGACATGCCAGGATTTCCTAAGCACGTTTTCATTCCATTCCCACAGGGCTGAGGTTTCCCTGAAGCAAGGAAGAAGGGAAGGATGGAGAGATCCTCTACCCCAGGAGCTCCAGCACGTCACCGAGCTGTGCGTGCCGAAGGTGCCCGAGCAGGACAGGGGAGGCAGCAGGCACGGTGTGCCAGGCTGGTGAGATGTCCCCTGGGTGTTCAGCACTTCCCACACATCACCCAGTCCAGCGGCCTCCCCACAGGACTCATCAGACTCATTCCACGTAGGAATGAGGTTCATTCATCCAAGAGACACCGTCCGCACCACCTCAGTTCTTCCTACAAAACGCTGAAAAGCAACATAACAGGAAAGGAACACAACAGAAGTTTGTTGTTCTTAGGCCACTGCAAACAATAACAAAAGGAAAATCAAGAGAAAGCTTTGAACAGCAAGAACTGAGTGGGTGGGGAAAGGCTGGGAAGGGCGTCCTCACAGCCTGGCTCATGGGCTCCATGACAATCCCTGCTGCCAGCACAGGGACCAGCATTCCCACTGGAAAACACCTGCCCCTGCCAGCCTGGCCGTCAGCTCCAGGGGCATAGGCAGGTCCTGGATGTCAAACACCAACAGTGGGAGAGAGCCTGCAGGAATATCCTACACCTGCAGCTCCTGGTCCTGCTCCTGCTGGGAGCCTTGGCCACAGGCTGTCACCTGCTGGAGAGCCCTCCCACCTCCTCAGCACAGGCTCTGCAGCAGCCCCTCCTCACAGCAAGTGGTCACCGCTGTCACCTGCTGTCCTGCATCCCTCCCAGTCCTTCCAGCTCCTTCCTTCTCTTCCCTCCTTTCTGCAGCTCCCTCCACCCCAGAGTAGCACTTTTTCCAGAAGAAACATCTCAAAAATTCCCAGTTCTCTTTTTCCTTACTCTCAAGCCTATTTCCTTGCAGTCTGGGTATTACAGGTGACAAACCTGCACAGGCAAAGAAGAGTGAGAGGTAACTCTTGGCTTTTGTTTTACCTTAAAATTATACACATTCCTACATATATAACTAAAACTTGCCAGGATGTCCTGAAACAGGCAAGCAGCTCAGCAGTGGCCCAAAAAGGAGGAAAGCCAGGCTTGCTAAAGGCACACTACATTCTGGGATGTGGCAGTCTGTAACTTGCAGTGCACTGTTTCTGCACTGTCTGTGCACCATAAGCCTCTGAAATGGAGGTTTACAGCAAAATTTTAAGGGGCTCAATGAAAATGTTCAGTATATCCTAAAAAAAAAAAGGCACCACAACCATTATTACCAGAAAAAAAAGTCTGCAGCTTTAACAGAAAAGTGATCTGATGCATTTTCACCGACAGTCTGTATGGGCACAATTTGTATCAGCACAGAATTATGGAACAGGCTGTGACAGAGCTGCAGCAGCACTGGATTTCTGGAGTTCTTTGCCTCCCATTTTGGGAGCCAGGCTGGAGGGAGCAGCAGGTCCAGCAGGACACAGACGGAGGGCAGGGAAGCCAGTGTGTTCTGACATCCTGGGGCAAGGAGCAGCAGTGAGCTCAGCTGGAGCAGGAGGACGGGTCACAGGGACCGTGACACTCATGGCCATTCCCGGGATGCAGGGTGGGATGTCACAGCCCCGCAGAGGCAAAGCCAGGGAACCTCACACCCACTGGGAAGGTGACACCCAGCACCAGGAACACAGTAGACACCGGGCTCAGGACTTATGCAGTGACAGAATAATGCTCAGAATAAAGGGAGGTTCAGGGGTGCTTACGGGTCTCCTGGGACGCTGCTGAGCAGGGAGATCTCCAGTGCAGAAGGCACCTTAGCAGTGTGCCTGGAAGCTGATGTGGCTGGGGCAGATTTCAGGGGGTCTTCACTGAGTTCCTGCCAAATGAAGAGATCCTGACTGTCTAGAGGAGTTCCTTGAAGGAGTCAACCAGAAACGTCCTTTGTTATCCTTTAGTCCACCAGCTGTACCAAAGACCAAGTGCAGACCCAGGCTGGTGGCAACTGCTCAGACCCTCTCCAGTTCTTCATGGAGCACATGTGGAGGCTGGAGACAAACCAGCACCATGATTCCTGCATTACAGTCAGTGTGGACCATCCTCAACCCTGACCTCATGCCCCAGGTGTCCTGTGGCCAGGGCCAGCATGGTGCACACCCCTCGGGAGTCATGGGGCTCCCCACAGCTCAAACCACACACAGGGGAGTGCCAAACACCACAAACACAACACACACCCCACGCCCAGCACAAAGAGCCATTGAAGGCAGCACCAGCGTGGTGACATACACAGCAGTTGGGCAAGGGCAGACTCTTGGGGAAATCAAACAACCCCTCATGACCACTCAAAACCAACAAAACAACGCCATTAATCACATTTTGCAATCCTATTTCAAATGTACTGTTCATTGACTGACAGAATAGAAGCTGACACATGTTGCCACGTGTGAACCAAAAGCAGCACATCTGGCACTTCTCAGCAGTTTCACAGTGCTCCAAGTTGTGTAAACAAAATATTACTTGTAGGTAGCAAATAAAAAAGGAAGGGTTTTTTTTTCCCTTCACTGGAATAAAACATTCTCATACACAGCATTTGCTTTTGACATATAATGAGAACCATAAGGCTTCCAAAAGTCCTGAACTCTGTGTGTGTGTAAGCTCCTGGGCTGCTCAGGAGGGAAAATTACATGTTCTTTCCATTGTAGTAAGAAAATCTATTGCATTAGTGGGGGCTCTACTCAGGTCTACAGAATACTTTTAAACCATTTCAAAAATACACACTTTGGGCTAGAGTCTAAAATTAAGTTTCTCCAGCTTCTACTGTAACTACAGACCCCACTCACAGTGGGGTGGAGGCAGGGATCACAAGCTTTGTCTGCCAGATCTTAAATATGGCCCGAAAGTCCTGTGAGACACAATTCTGCAATTGGAAGATCCTTCTAGGTCTGATTACAACTGCTCACCCCAGCCTGTTGCATGCTGAGGGCACAGAGGTGAGTTCTACAGAGAAAATGAGAGTGAGGGGTGTGCAGGGGATGGTTTATCACAGGGAGGCCCCTCGAGGCAGCAGCACACTGAGCATTTTCTGCAGCCCTCCTGTGACATCCCACTGACAGGAGGAGCTCACCTTGAGTCACCTGCTGGGATGGAAAACGTCCCAGTTAAACCAGAGAAGCCCAGAAAAGAATCTAGGGTAACACATTATAAAAAAAAACCTAAACCAAACAATTACAGCACACTCATCCTGCACTTTGAAATGTTCACCTGCTAATGCAAAATACTGCAGTGAAATCCCCGCCCACAAGAAGGAGCATACAAAAAGCAGATTCAGGCTGAATCTGCCCTTAAGAGGTGTGTTTTCAAACATTGTAAAAAATCAAACCAACAAACAAAAAAACCAACCAAACAAAAACCAACCAAATAAACAAACCAACAAAATCCAACTCCAATGACAAGCCAGCTCCTGTCCCCCAGGGCACCAGCCCCGAGCCCTGCTCTGACAGGGCATTGTCCTCTGCAGCAGGAGTTCAGGCACAGGCACCAAACCACACACACTGTTCTCTGCCCTCAGAGATCCGCACCCTGCAGGTCATCTGACTTTTCCAGGTGCTCCTGGTACCTTTACAACGTAAACCTTTGGTAATGACACACAGCCAGGGAATCCCAGAACAGTTTGGGTTGGAAGGGACCTTAAAACTCCTCTGGTTCCAGACCCCTCCCATGGGCAGAACACCTCCCATTAGAGCAGGTTGCTCCAAGCCTGGAGAAGAGCTGAAGGCCAGGTTTGTGCCCCAGCAGGACACAAAGGTCCTGCCCCACCTGGCAGGGATGTGCACCACGCTGGACCTTCCCAGGGCTTCTCCTCCTCCAGGAGAGTCACTCCTGCCTAAAGGCAAGTATTTCATGCCCACATGCTCCACTTTTAAACTAGAATCTGCATAATGGAGATAGACAGGTCGGCAGAGAAGTGGGTAGATATATAATGTATATATCCACATAAAGAGACAAAGATACATATACAAAGAAATAAATATATAAGGAGTTTGATATAGCAAAAGAGAGAGACAGAGATATAAAGAGACAGACATAGATATAAAGAGATAGTTATGGAAAAATAGAGAGAGCCCACTAACCACACTGGCACTGTTACATTTCTGACTGAAATGAATTCCCCCACATGTTTAGAGCAAAGGGCTCAGGGTAAGAATTCAGTCACTTTTTTGGGGGTACTGAAATACCAAACTAGAGGTTTTGCAACTGCAAGTTCAAGTGCTGGGATGACAGACGTGCCTCCACTGCTCCTCCAGAAATAGCAACCTTTTCCCAAGATACCAGCATCCCAACTTGGAAGAAAACCAGCTTGGTGCTTTATTTCTAACCACAATTAGTGTGCCCCTTCTCTGGTCAACTGAAAGAAAAACACTTAAAAAATCCAGTGTTCAAGGCTAGCCCATGGTTTGCCCTCCTGTATTTATGACATAGCAACAGCCTTTAAAATCCCAATAAGAACTACACAATAGCAGCCTAAATTCAAGTTATAATTGTAAAAGGTGTATTAATTTGCATGTTTTTACCTATAATATCTCACTGGTGTAAATATGAAGAGGTATCCATTGATAAAGTAATATATTTCACGACTTTTTCAAAAAAGCCTGGATTGAACACAAATCTTGGAAAGAAGAGTCAAAAATATTAAACCTAAAAATAGTATAAATATTTATTTGTTAAAAGCACTGAATCAACTTCATTACGCAACTCTGAGCCTGGCAGACTCACGCACTTCACCAGTCAGGTAATACACATTTCCCCTGGAAGTGGCAGCCTTTTGCCTCCCTCTCATCAGGACCAGGAATCTCACACCTTCTCGTCCCTGCTGGGTGAGACTCAGTGACCCTGGCACCAGAGACCAGCTCCTCACCGGCTGCAGCACCCCAAGGCTCGCATGCTGAAACTACACCAGCCAAAGAGGTCCCCAGCAGAGATCTGGGGTCCCCCAGCCCTCCTGCCCCCCGAAAAGACCCTTTGTGCTGCATGAGCCCCGTAAGAGAGGAGCATTCTGCCACCCTGACCCCGGCAGAGCCCCTGCAGACCCCCTGCTCCTCACACACAGGTGACACTCCCTGTCACACAGACACGGCATGCGGTGACACAGACCAGACAAGGACAGCAGCTTCTCGTGTGCCAGGGCTGCCCCATCACGGGTCAAACCTCACCACCAACTCAAAACCACAGGGCTGTATGTCCCATATTCACAGTCAGCACCTACAACCAACCACCTCCTCCTAATGCCCCCTGTCTGGATTGTCACCAGAGCCATCCAGAGCAGGTGTTTTCCACAGTGTGTGGAGATGATGGAGACTGTAAGGCCCCGGCCAGGGCAGAAGCTCCCTTAACAGCTCCTGGCTCCTCACGGTTGCTAATTCACCCGTGCTTCAGATACCACCTTTCCAACACGCAGCCAAATGCCAGTTCAAATCACAAACTCCCTTAAGACATTCCAGCCCACAAAACCTGTTACAAGCCCATTCCCTTCAGACACTTCATAGAGTCACAGAACCATGGAATCACAGAATATCCTGAGCTGAAAGGCACCCACAAGGATCACTGTGTCCAACTCCCGGCCCTGCACAGGACAGAACCAAGAATCCCATCATGTGCCTGAGAGCACATCTTCACACCTTCCCTTCATGCTGAGTGCCCATGGGACCCAGAGCCAGCATGTGGGACACCTTTACAAGATGCAAGAAACTCCCTCTCGCCCAGAGCTGCAGTTTAGATCTTCCTGTCTGAAACCAGCCGGGACAAAAGCAGGAGCTGTTTTCCGGAGGGGCTGTGAAGCCCCCCGAGCTGGCTGCCATGGCTGTGCCCCTGCACAGCATCTCCCTACCCCTGCGCCGGCACTCACCGAGGGGCAGGCGGAGGGTGATGTTGTTGCAGAAGTCGGTGTAGCAGCACTCGGTCTTGGTGATGTTCTTGGAGCTGTGGCAGAAGACCTGCGCGTTCAGCTCCGGGAGGGAGACGCAGGACTTGACCACCTCCTCGCGCCCGTTGGTCAGCATGACTGAGGCCCAGCAGGCGCCCTCCGTGTGGCAGGTGAAGTTGGTGTGTTCACACAGCTGGCATACGCACTGCAGGCCTGGAACACAGGGGACAGTGGTTGGGAGAGGACCCCGGGACAGCAGACCCCACGGCCGCTGTACCAGCTGGTCCTGCTGGCTGGTTGACCATGAGCACCCCATGGAGCTCCATCACAGGGCTGTGCCAGCACCAGTGCCAGTGAATGGGCTGCAGGAGGACGCCAGTCCAGGAGACCCCCAACAGCACAGGTCCCCAACACCCACAGATGACAAGTTTTAAAGTCTTGGTCCCAGGGCATTTTATAGATATCATCTGTCTGGCTTGGTGGAGAAGACTGACCACCACAAAACGCTGCCTTTTGCTGAGGTGCAGAGAGAGAGGTTTGGGGTTTTGTTCTCAGCTCTCACCACTCCAGTCAACACCTTGGACAACACTCAGGACAAAGACATTGGCACAGGCTCCATTAGAGCTGTGCATTTATACACAGCCACGTTCATTATTTACCAGACCTTAAATACTGCCAATGTCCTCTGGTGAGGAAGCTGTTGCTGACACCCCTTGCCCAGCCCAGCAGCACCCCACCACGTGAGAGCGGGTCAGGTGAGGGCACTGAGACACAGCGCCCACCACCCCACAGACAGACAGGCAGAATGACAGACCCTTCCTCCCCATCCTCCTGACGTGAGGCACCTTGTCCAGGCACCCCTTCCCGGGTCAGCCCTGACTCTGCCAGACTGAACCCTGCTCTACTTACCGGAGTGGTTTTGTCCATAAATCCATTGTTTCTTTGGGATCTAGGGGAAGTGGGGGGTGAGGGTTTCTTTTATTTAAGCATAACAGAGTTAAAAAGTAAAGCATGGGTTAGTGGTGGACTTGTCAGTGCTGGGGAACAGTGCAGCTTGATGATCTTAGAGGGCTTCTCCAACCCAAACCATTCCATGATTCTGTGATCTCAGGGAACCTGGAGGAGCACAGAAGTCCTGGCAGACGTCAGTGCAAATCTGATCTCTGTTTCTGTGACACTCTTTGTTTTCCTTACAACAATCTCCATCCTGTGCCACCCTTCTCAAGTAACAGCTTGTGGTGTTTATCTACAGCTCAGACCCACAACAAACTTCCTTGGCACCACATGTCCCTGTTTATCCTGGTGAAGATGTGCCAGGAGCTGCTGCCTCAGCTCTCCCTCTGCACAGGAATGAGCACCATCCATCTCCCCCAGCACAACAGGTGAATCTCTTCCTTAAAGACATTACCCTGGTCCTAGAAGAGCTGCCAGGAGCAAGACTCATCAGATCCAAATAAATCAGAAATCTAGCAGGAAGAAAACAGGCACATCATCACCAAAACTGCAAAATAAAAGCATTGTTGAGGAAAGGAGTCTAATATTGTTGAAAGTGTCTTCAGGGAGTCAGATACGTCATTATGCTGGTTTTCTCTCCTTCCTACGGCTAAAAATAAAATAGGAAATGGTCTTTATGGCATCTTCCACAGCAGACAACTGACAAATTTATCCATATTCTGTATTTTGCAGATTGCTTCAGAGCAGAGCTGATCAAAACTGTCCCTGCACATCCTGAACACCTCCAGGGTGGCTCCTCTGAGCCCTGGGACTGAGGGGCTCCGTGCTCTCACCCTGACCAAGCCAAGACAGTCACTGCACAAAGGACAAGGCTCTGCACCACTGAACACTGCCCCCAAAAGGAGAAAAAACAGGAAACTGTAGCTAAAATTGATTCAGAGACAAGATCAGGGTTGGAGTTTTGAGAAAGATGAGATGCTTTCTTCCCAGCAGATTTACACAGGCCACTTTAAATATAATTCTATAAAAGCAGGACTCTCGGGTTCCCCAGATACCTGCCTGTGCAGCTGACTGACTTCCCATGCAGAAAAATGGATAGCAATGCCAAACCAGATGCAAATCCCTGACCCTGTTTCCAAGAGCATTTGTGTCCATCCAGAACCCTTTGTTAACAGAGCAGAAAGACGATCTTCGAACATAACTGCGAAAGGACAGGTTTCTTGCACCTGTGCTACTTCAGCTGACTCACCACTGTGGAATGAGAAGAGGAGCTGGGCCCTTGTGAACATGCCCTTGGGAAGGTCCATGCTTTTCCCAGTCCCTCTGATCAGGAGGAGATGACAAACCCCACCAGCTCTCGCCCAGTGTCACATCCCTGCTGCGCCGCACACGCAGCTCCTCACAGACACCTGTGCAACCCCTGCAGCTCTGCTGAGCCTGTGTCCCCATCCCCACTGACATCCCCAGGGACACTGCACTCACCAGAATTTGTGTCTGATCTGGGCTGCTCCACCAGGAAAGCCCCACTGCTGCTCCTGGTTATTCGTGACAACTTTCTCCATCGGAAAAAATTGTCCGTGTCACTTCTATCACCCACCCAACTACAACCACTGAGGGCATATTCCAAGCTTTCACACTGCATAGCTGGACCATTCCTGCTCTAATTTGCCTCCACTGCTGTTCCAGAGGAGCCAGCAAGATGCTCCCCTCAGCCTGCAGACCTGAGGAATACTGGCATGATGGTGGAAGATCCTCCTGCCACTGTTCAAGCCAACACCATCTTTGAACCCCTTCCCCTCCCGTGGAGCCATTTTATGTCATGAAGGAAGAGGAAGAATTTGCAAATAGTGACTGAAATTCTGCAGGCCCTACACGCAGCAAGAGAAGTTTATTGCCTCCCCAGCTCCGTTCCCAAGGACAGTGCTGGCAATGCCACTGGTGATGCACCGTCAGAGGGGAAAGCTGGGGCTGCCCCTGTCCTGGAAACCAGGGAATGGGAGAAGCTGACTGTGAAGGAGCAAAAGGAAAAGGATCAAAGGGGCAGGAGGAAAACGTGCTACCGAGGTTTCAAAATAAGGCACTCTTTAATCTGGTAACAAACACAACTCCTTCATTTACTCAAGCACAATTCCCTACAACATTCCACTCTTTGCTTGAGAAATTAGGAAAAAGTGAACGACTGAAACGCTTCATGGCTGCAGAGAGCTATGCCAGGCATCTAAACCTGGCCACCACTGGGCCCAGTTCTCTGACCATGGAACTTTCCAGCAGTCATTAACAAATTTATCCCGACCCTCCCCAAAACCCAGCATCCCCAGGGGGACTAGGGGCAAGTTGTCCTGCCAGCACTGGCTGTGGAGCCGAGGCAGGGCCAGGCAGAGCAGGACAGGACACACTGTGGGCTCCCTTCCACAGGGGCAGCGGGTAGGGACAGGCTGAAGGACAGAGGTGTGAGGGCCACATCCCTTCCCAAGGACAGCTGGCACTCAGCAGGACCCCACAAACAGCAGGAGAAACCAAGAGCCTGCAGAGGTGACAGGGAAGGATTCCCACATCAGCAGACACTTTCTGATACAGAGACTCCAGGAACAGGTGCTCCCTGGGTCTGGCATTTTTAAGACGTAAGTGGTTTTCAAGGACGTTTCTTCTGCTGTTATTGCCATAGGAGCAGAGTCTGCACACCAGATCCTTGGACGAGCCCCACTATCAATTAAGGACAGAATGACTTACTCTTCAGAGCAGAAAATAACCTTCCTGGCTTACCTAAAAAGCAACATGTTTTTAGTTGCCTTTTAGTTGTCAGTGCAACTGTCTTAAAACACCCAGGACATGCAGACACCCTGTGCAATGAGCTTACAGAGCAGGAAGAATGGAACCAGCCGCCAGTTCCCAACAAACCAACACCAAGGTGCCAGCAGAGGATGGTTTGTGTGCTTCCATCCCTTTTCCATCAAGTATCAGCTTCACTTACATGACTCACTAGACAGCTAAGGAACAAGAGGGATACTACATGTGAACAATAGAAAGGAGAACAGGAGCTTAAACACCAGTTTCATGAAAGCAGTAAACAACTGGAACATGTGGAGAGACATAGTGCAACTCAACAGTTAAATGGAAAGAACTGAGTGTATAGTTAGCACAACATGACTGATCCATAGGGCTGATGGAATGAACTGAAAACTCTGGGGAAGCAAAGCCAAACCCACTCACTCTTATGAACCACACAAGGTTCATACAGACTTTCAACACAGACTTCTTTACTACACAGATTAACAGGGCATTAATATTCCATTAAGTCATAATCCAGAACTACCAACCATAACTAAAGTAGAGCATTTCAAAATTAAATCAGAAAGCAAATATCTAAATGGCCTTGCAGCAAATAATTGTCTTTCTGGTGGGGCTTGAAGCAACTTGACCCAGTGAAAGGTGTCCCTGCCCATGGCAAGGGTTTGGAAGGAGATGGGCTTTAAGTTCCCTTCCAACTCAAACCAGCCTGTGCTTCCATAACGGGAGGAAGGGCTGAATGTCCAGAACATTTCCATCCTTGATTATTCTGCACAGTCATTCTGTATTGTGCCCTTCTAGTACACTTTCATTTTGTTTCCAAATAAGAGATCTGGGGCTAATGAGTGTGGGCTTTCCACACTGCCTGGGTCCCCTGCCTCAGGGGCAGACCCCAGTGCCAGGACACAGCTGTCCCCAGGCCACCATCACTGTGGGGGGACATTCCCACACCACAGGACACATATCTGGGCCTGACTGCCTGGACATCTCACTCTCAGGAGGGTTCCTGGTGGCAAAAGTTCCACTGTTGTACAAAGGGGCTCAAAGGAGACCCTAAAAATTACAGATTGGCTGTTTCCCATTGTCTGGCCCATTGCTGGTGATGGAACCAGGACAACAACCAGAGCAGACACCAGAGAAGGTGCCACAGTGTGGGGCCAGGTCTGGCACAGCCCCTTGTTCTCCAGCTGTAGACTGCTGGGAACTGATCACATCAAAGAAACTCCGCTGCCACCAGGCAGAGCCACTCTCAGCAGAGCTGGCCTGTTTGTGTGGCAGCAGCTGGGGCACGAGGCAGAGGGAACAGCCACACGGTGCGAGGCTGTGCCACAGGAACGTGGGCTGAGTGCTCCTGAGTGAGGGCAAGCAACAAGAATGCAAAAGGAGTTTCTGAGGATAGAAGAATCAGGACTGACTTCAGAGTATTGCAATGAAATCTCACCATGGAATCACAGAATCATTTGGGCTGGAAAAGCCCTCTGAGACCATCGAGCCCAAGAATTCCCCCAGCTCTACCAAGACCACCACCAACCCACATCTCCAACTGCCACAACTACAAAGCTGGGGACTCCCCCCATGCTGAGGGATTAAAAGCCAGAGGAAAGTCACATCATACAGGAAAACAAAGAGCTTCAGCTGTGCATGAGCAGTGACCAGCCCACTCCCATTCAACCCCACTGGGAACAGAGGGCTGTGCCTCCCTGGGGAGCACTGGAGACCCCCCACCCCCCAGAGGACACACCAGGAAGAGATCCAGACCTGATCTTCCTTAGGGATTAGTTCCCTTCACCTGCCTCAAAAAGGCACAGGAGAAGTAGAAAGATTTGCAGGACAGACAACAAGGGGGACCGGGCACAGAGGGAGAAACTGGGCTCTCATGTCAAAGGCAGCTCTGGAGGTGTGAAGGTTCTATAAGAAAATCATAGATCATGTTTAGAAGATGAATGGAATCAGCTCCTCACCATTTCCCACTCACTCCCAAGGTCCCAGGCAGCACAGAAGTCGCTGGCAGCACATTTACAAGGGGCAGGAGGAAGCTCTCCCCTTCTTCAGGCTGCATTGCCACCCTCCCCAGCACTGCACATGCAACCCCCGGGGATAAAGCAGGAGAGTATCCAACAAGCCCTGGGCAATCCCACCTGGATGTACTAGAGGTTTCCAGTATCTGCCATGGATGGTGATGGAAGCAACAACTTCCTACCGAGAGCCCTGAGCCCACCAGTTGCCAAATGCCTCCCACCCTCCCTCCTCTGGCATCTGCCGGGGCAGCACCAGTGGCTGGGGGTGACAAACCTGCCCCTCTGCCTCTCACACACCCACCCCACGGGCATGGAGGGAACCACCTCCGACAGCCAGACCCAGACACAGCAGCAACAGTGTGTCCCTGACAAATTCATTCTCTTGTAACACGTTTCTTCAGAAGAGGAAAACATAAAATTGGGCAATGACAGGTCTTAAAAAAAAAAACCTGCTTTTTGGACTACTATGAAAAATACGGAGAAGTTTTCCCTATGGAGAGGGAAGGAATAGGAGTAATAGCAGATTAAAAGCTTCCTGTATAAGCATACTGCAAATAGGGCTGATACCAAACAGGGCAAAAACTAGAAAGCCATAGAGACGAGAAGAAAAGTAATTATTCCAGAACTGGAGAAAATGTCTCTGAACGAGGGACATCACAGAGTTTCAGAAATTTCATTACTTAAAAAAAAAAACCTTTGGGGAGTGATTTTATTACCATGTGCAAGTATCTTTTTTTAAGAAAGTGGATAGCTCAAAATCCCCATTCTGGAAAAGCTCAGCAGCCCTGGCAGAACCCAGCAGTCAGGAGCTGAAGCCAGGCATTGAAATTAATATTAACAGGGCCAGGAAAGGGCAACAACATCCAGGGAAGTCGCTCTTGTTGGAACAAGCTGCCAAAGGACATCTTTATCTTTGAACGGGCAAGGTATCCTTTGAAAGGCTGTGCTTTATGAGACAGGAGCAACACAGCAAAGCACTGAGAGCAGGAATCCTGTGCCATACAGCACATGCAGACAGCTGAGGAAGAACCTGCTGGTCCCAGACTGTGAGGGGCTGAGGGAGGATCCAGCACAGGGCTGAGGGTACAAACTCCATGGGGAAGCAGCTGAGATAATGCAGGGCTGACAGAGCTTTCTGACTCCAGGTCTGGAACAGTTTGCACACGAGAGTCCCCAGCACTGAAAGCTTTTAAAGTCACACCTGAGCAGCGTTTGAGAGGGAATTTTCCATCCAGACAGTCACCCCGACTCTCCCCTCTATGGCCACACATCCACCTGTCTGGGCTGTTCACAGCCTCCCGTGCCTCAGCCAGGCTGTGAACAGGCAAAGAGGAGGACCCTGCACTGCACCTCTGGAAGGCAAAGCAATGTGAGACTCTGTACAAATACCAGTCAAAGGCAACGTGATTCATTAGTGCTCTGGACACTCTCCAGAGGGAAGCGGTAACAGCCACAGGGCTGACAATGGTCGGATCAATTCAAGCACACCGGGGGGAAACCAGGGCTGCACGGGGATGCGTTTCTGGGGCTCACTTCCAAACTTGGATAATAAAAATCCAGAGAAACAAGGAGAAAGAAAAGCTCTGCTGGAGCAGGTTTTACACCTGTGAAGGTACCAGAGATTTACCAGGTACGCAATACTACACAGAAGTACTTCACACAGCTGAGCTTTGCTGCTCTTCCCTGCCCCAAAGCAGGGATTCAGTGAGCACCTGGATGGGGCACAGCCCTCCCCTGCAGCTCGGGGCCGGGACCTTTCCTTTCCGCAAGGGTTTGTTGAGCATCAGGAGACTGCCCTGATGAAAACACAGAGGAAAAAGTAAATCGGAGTAAAACTGAGAAAGATTGCAGAATGTCCCGCGGCACATCGCCCCGGCAGCCGCTGCTTGCGAGGCGGGCTGAGGTTTGAACAGGACGGTGGAGAGGAGGGAGCGTCTCACGGCACCTGCCGCTGCGAGAGGAGCCCGCACGGCACGGAGCGGGAGCGCGTCCGCCCGGGGCGGGACGGGGCGTGGGCGCCGCACCGGGACCGGGAGCGGGACCGGGACCTGCCCCGAGCTCCGCCGCGGCGCCTACTCCCGGGACGGCGTGAGAGCCCCGGGGATCAGCAGCTCCGGCGGGGGCAGCGCCCCTAAGTCCCCGCTGACCCAAATCTCGGCAGGCGCGGCCGCCACTGAGGGCACCGAGAGCCCGAACGCCCCGGCACGGCGGGGATGGGAACGCGGGGTCCCGGCGCAGCCACCCCGCCACCCCGAGCCCCGGCTGCCGCGGGGCCGCTCCCGGCGCTCCCGTACCTGTGCAGAGGGACACGGCGGCGCCGAGCAGCGGCAGCGCCGCCCGCAGTGCGGGGCCGGGCGAGCCCCGCATGGCCGCGGGACCCGCGTCCTCCTCCCGCCGCCGGACCCGCCCCGGCCCC
>VWZG01009906.1:403540-457434 GCA_013396735.1 Grallaria varia | reverse complement strand
CGGGCCGGGGGTGCGGACACGGCTCTGCCGCCCCGGGCACCGGCACCGGCACGGGCGGGGGAGCCGGGGCAGCCCCGACGCTGCTGAGCCCCCCTGCCCACCGGGCGAGCCCCCCGGCCCGGCCCAGCCCAGCCCAGCCCGGCGGTTCCGCCCCTCGGGGTTCTGCCCGCGGGGCTGCGGAAAACCGGCCCAGGACAACGACGATTTTCAGTCACGGGGGGTTTTGCCGAATCCCCGTCTGTGGCTTTCGGCATCTGCTCCGGGGCTGCGCCGAAAGCCCCACGAACAGCGACGTGCCGTGTTTGCAGCGTTTCTGCAATATCTTGAATGGTTTTAAACTAAGAGAGATTTAGATTTATTGTTAGGAAGAAAGGCCCTGGCACAGGTTGGGCAGAGGAGCTGTGGCTGCCCCTGGATCCCTGGGAGAGTCCAAGGGCAGGTTGGACAGAGCTTGGAGCCACCTGGGCTGATGGGAAACCTGCCCGTGGCAGGAGGTGGAACAAAATGGACTTTGAGGTCCCTTCCAACACAAACCCTTCTGGGGTTCTGTGATCACTCCTTCACAAGCAAAAATCATCTGTCTAAATGCTTCTTGAAAGAAAACAAATTACCCTCCACCGTGGTATGGACACAGCAGAGATGAAACCCAAGTAGTCTGGGATCAAGTGGCTGTTAAACAGCATCAAAAAAAGCTGTTCCTGTACAACTTCTTTTTCTTAATTGTCATCCAAACACATCCCGTGAAGTCATTCAGGACTCCCATGTCACTGCATCCTCAGTTAAAAATGGTGGGAATTACAACATCTTAGTGCAGTACAGTCCAACATGACTATTTCATAGCAGTCCCTATGGGTGTATGTGCTATTGGACTGAAACACAACTCAGCAGCCTGTTGCACACCTCATTGTTAGGAAATACCTTCCAAGACCTAGTAAAAAATACAAATGTTTGGGTGTCAGAGTAATAAAATAATAGAGGAAAAATCTGCAACTCCTTCCTTTCTGAAAGCCCGGAGCTGGTAACTGCTCCCTGCCCACGTACCTGTACTTGCCCAGCCATCCATTACTTGCCAAGTACCTGTTAAGCCACATTATGACTTATCTGGAGATCCCAGCTGGCTCTGGGAACACCAGGAGAGAACATTGGATCCTCAGCAGCACCTCAGCACAGCACTGCTCATGCTGCAAATCAGACAAACAGGGCTCTGCTCCTGCAGATCCATGTTTTCTTCCTCTCTTTCTGAAGACATACAAACAATTCACTTAATTCGCTCAATGCTACTAGAAAATGTAACTATAACTCGTTCAGACTCCTCTCTGGTTGACAGCATGGAATTATTCTGCTTTTCTGTGTGAAGGAAGACATAGAAGTAGGAAATATGTAATTAAAGTAATTAAGATTATTTTCCAGTTTAAGAAAAATGTATAGAACACATTTCCTCATCCTTTGCAGACGTGATGAAACAATACCTCTGGCACTTGTCTAGAAGGAGAATCGAAGTTTATAAAAATAAATAAATAAATAAATAAATAAATAAATAAATCAAAGCTTCTAGAAAGAAGCAGCTCAGGGATTTGGGTCTGGGAGTTGGTATGAATGAGGCTCAGTCATTGTGTAGAGCCAGTTTTGAAATCCAGTCCACTCATATTCTTGTTATTCAGGCTGTGAGGCATCTCCTCTGAGCTGGAGCATGACACGATCCTGCTCTGCTGCTCCTGACACTTGTCCTGCTCTGGGAATAAACGGTTCAGCAGTAAAAGACAAGTTTAAACACCAACTAAGCACCAGTTTGGAGATACAAACCTATTATCCTGTATTATATATTCCTATTAAATAGTCCGATGGACTGGATAATTCCGGTGACTGGAGATTTGTGAACTGCAGGGTTGTAGATACTGACATGCCAAAGCTGGTGCATTTCATCTGGCACCTCAATACACATCTGTTGGAAGCTTCAAGGCTTGTTGCCACAAATCAGCCCGTATCACTTAGAATCCGGACATTGGCAAGTGTTCAAATCAAATATATGACAATTTTCCCCATTTCCCCTCTCATTTATAAATGTATTTATGAAAGAAAAGCAGTGCACCAGATCACACTGCTCTGTCCCACCTCTGAGGTCAGGTGCTTTCTCCCACACAGCTGTGCTGCCAATATCACCCAGTTTAAACAAGGCCCCTTTGCATGATTTAATACTGATAATGCTGCACGTCCTCAAAACATGCTACAGAGCTTTTGTTTCCCTCTGAGCCTTGAAAAACTAATTGTCTGAGCACTTCATATGCTGTTACATTCTGTGTTATATGATATCTGTGAAATCTGGAACAAAACACTTCAAATTGTCTGCTGGGTCTTAACCTCTCTCAACAGGTTTGGTATAAATAAATGGCATTTTTTTGAGTACCATTGGTGCAGAACCACCAGCTGCCGACATTTTAAATTGTCTGAAACTTGAGTTTAAAACAAATAAAAAACCCTACCAAACCAATTCAGCTACTCCCAGCTCAATGTGTCTGTAGAGCACCCAGGGACCTGCAGGTTTGCATCACAGTTAACCAACATCACTGAGCCTTCACCCCTTGCCTGATCATCTTCAGGCCTTTGACACACCAAACACCAGCAAAAAACAGAAGAACAAAACAAGGGATGGAGGGATAAAAATCCCCACCACGTTGTTGTGAGGCAAATGTGTTCCCCTGTTAGCTGTTTGCATGGCATGGTTCATGGTAGGGCAGAAATAGCCTATCCTGGGGATTTAAAGTCTTTGGAAATGGGTGACACCAGGGAAACCTTTGCCAACTGGAAGCACTTCTAGGGCTGGCCAAAAGCCAAGAATTTTGTTTTGTAATTTGTTTTGCTCCACTTCAGGGAAAAACCAAGACCTACTGAAATTCTGTGCAAGCAAAACAAGATACCCCACAACAGGCAGCAGGTCAGCAGTTACCCCTCCCCTTGGTCCTCCACATCAGATCAGTGTCCTGTCGTGCTGCCTTGTGCTCCCTCCATCCCACTCTGCTCATCCAGAAATGCTATGAAACCATCCAAAAATTGCCATCAGATTGATACATTCCTGCTAAACCATTATGTTGTTGACCATGGTGATTAGAAAAAGAGTTGAAAAATTCCCAAACTGTTCCAAGAATTCTTTAGTTACAACCCCCCCTGAAAATTCTGCTTTCTACAGCTCTGAAATCTATTACACAGTAGTCCACTAATCTGCTTAAAAGGCCACATTAACCTGAGTGGGGGCCTTTTTGATGAGGAGGGTAATGATGGAGCTCCTTGGAATATGTTATCATCATTCAGGCATACAAAGTGTCCAAAGAGTGAACATTAGTGTAATTAAAAAGTTAATTTGTTATAGAATGGTTTGTGTTGGAAGGGTCCGTATAGATCATCTCTCCCTGGTCAGGGACACCTTCCACTATCCCAGGTTGCTCCAAGCCCTGTCCAATCCCTGTCCAATCTGCCCTTGGGCACTTCCAGGACTGGGGTGGCACTTCCACCTATGCCCTGCACAACATATTTCCAATGGGGAGTTCCTGGTGGCCCAGTTTGGAACCGCCCCTGGGGGAGTGAGAGGAGATGCTCCAGGAAAAGCAAAAGGGAAACTGAACCATCCGCTGGTAACAGCTGGAATGGCCAAAGCAACAGGGTCAGAGTAAAGGAGAGAGCCAGAGCCCTTTCCCTAAAGGCTTACATTGAATTCAGGATCCTCATAAAACAGAGCATAAAACACTGAGAACATGGAATTCCATGAAATTTCTCAGGCAAATTTTTTAAAAAGTGCTTGCAGAGAAGACACGATTTCAGATTCTCTCAGCGAGGAATTAGAACCAGCCAAACACCTTTCTCTGTGTTTAGTGGTACCAATGTTCTTCCTCCCAAAGAGGAGGGGCTGCCACGTGTTTTAACTTCACACCCAATCTCAAGGGTTCAGACACAGCCCTGGCACAGACACACGACACAGGGAGACACGGCAGTGACTGCGGTGCCGAGGGAGACACCAGGTGGTGTTTTTGTAAAGAAATCCAACATCTCAAGTCTCCCAGGTCTGAGAGCTGGCAGGTACTTTGGGTGTGTCGTCCCACAGGCCATGGCCCCAGAGCCCTGGGCAGTGGGGCTGGTACAGAACAGGGTGATCCAGGAGCAGGTGTCCCACACCCCCAGAAAATCCTTCTGCAGGTTTCCCACGGCTCCGCGGGGCAGGATCCGGGGGCTGTAACCAGCAAGAAGCTGCATCCCTGGAGCAGGTCCCAGATTCTCCTGCCCGAGCACCTGAGGTCCCTCCTGCAGCCTCTCACCCTGGACCATCTCCAGCTGTGCTCGGTGTTCCTGGCAGGCTCTGCCTTCTGTCCCAGCACAGCTCTGTGGTTCAGGCACTGAAGTGTGGTGGGGCTTCTCCTTCCAGCCGGGGAAGGGAGAGCCAATGTGCTAGTCCCAGGTGATAGGATCTGTCACAGCACATCACTTACTTTTCCCACACAAATCTTAACTTTAAAATGTATTCTGAGTTTGAGATTCTCTCTCTAAAAATGGAACAGCACCTGAAATGTCTTCCCTTCCCTTCTCCAGTGCCAACCACTGAGCCAAGGCTGAGCTTTTTGCACAGCAGACACTTCACCTCACAGGGAAGAGAATTGTCTCTCCCTATCAAAACAGTTTAATCCAGGTAAATAAATCCCTCCTGTAACTGCTGGGGATTGTCCCCACCGACACAACTGAATCCCACAGGTAGTGCTACTCATTTGAGCTATTTCTCCATGCAGGGCCTCCTCAGCAGGCTCTGATCCCCAGCACCACTCGAGCAGCCACAATTCCATCCCGGCTGGTGCAGCACAAACCCGCCAGACACATGAATAATTCAGCTCCAGAGAGGGAACTGTCTGTGCCATTGCCATAGTAATAAATGCAGCAACGCCCTTACTGCAGCAGATTATATATAAGCATTCCAAATCTCTTTAGAAGATTAGATTTTGTGGAGGTACTAGAGAAACATTGATTAATAAACACACTGGAAAAACAGCGTGAGTGGTGGGAGTGTTTCCTTCACATGGGACCTCCCTCCCTGCCCAAGCCTTGACACCTTCAGAAGAAAAGCAGCAATAATGTTCTCCTGTGACTGTCCAGACATGGAAATGAAATTAAATCGCATAGACCACAGACAATCTTTCCCTGGTTATCACTGAGTTTTCCTTCTCTGCTCCCAGGCACACCACCCTCCAGCTCCCAAGAGGAAACCCAACTATCCCTGCAGGATTTGGAGAGCACAGACCCTGAATGTCCTCAGCAGCCACTGTATGTTAGGCAAGGACATGAATGACTTACCCCAAGTTAAGGGATAAGAAGTTGCTAAGAAATTACTTCTTATGATTACTTTCCACTCAATTTTCTTGATTCACATTTGTTGAAAAGCGACCCAATTCAAGCACACACACCAGCCAACACTTCCAATAGCCTGGACCAGAATACTTGAGCCGCAGGCCATGAAAGTGAAACAGGTTTAAAATAATCCCTGGATGCTTCGTTATGCAGAAGGCAGCCCTTGGAGCAGCACCAGTGCCTGTGACCTTGCCCGGCACACCAGGGAGTGCCCAGGAGTCCCAGCACTGACAGACTGTTACCCTGCCAGTGGCTCACCTGGATAATGTTCTTTACCTAGCACAGGATAAACAGGGTATTACCGGAGTGTTCCTGTGGTTTGTGGTCTTGTCCTTTAGTCAATCATTCCTTGTGTGTCCAGGGAAGGGAATGGAGCTGAGGAAGGGTCTGGAGCACCAGGAGAGGCTGAGGGAGCTGGAGGGGCTCAGCCTGGAGAAAAGGAGGCTCAGGGGGGACCTTCTCACTCTCTGCAGCTCCCTGACAGGAGCAGGGAGCAAGAACTGTGCTGCATGTTCTTGCTGCAGGCCCCACATCCTGCAGCATCCTAACCAGCCTCAGCACAGCTGGGAGCCAGTACCCAGAACTGGGGTCCGAAAATCCAGGTCCTCAGGGACAGCAGAGGGAACCACTGTGGAGCACCAACAGCTGTTCCCACTCTGAAATTGTCCTGTTCCAGTACACAGCACTTTCCAGAGGATGCTACACTGCAGCGAAGAGATGGAGCAGGTGTTCAACATGACCATCTTCCTAAGGGTAAGATGGTAGGTACCAAAGGTACCTAGTAAGGTGCTCTGACTCAGTGTGGCAGTGTTTTGAGGAATGCAGCCCAAATTCTGCCAGGACAGCCAGAGCTGTCACTGACCATCAGCATGACAGGTTCTCTCCCTCCAACACCTGCACTGGAAAATGTTGGAGAGGCAAAATCTCCAAGGAAAATCCTGACCATTCACTTCACAATCACACTGCACTGCCACTTCTGGCTCTGTCCCCTGCATCTGCACTGCCCTGTCCAGGTGTCCCCACTGGCCTCATCCCCAGCACCACAGCAGCTCCACAAGAGCCTGCCTCCCTTCCCTCTTGGCTTAAATCCTGCTGCCTGTTCCATCCCATAAACACCTGTTAAAGAAACCCAGGGGTGTGTGCCAGGCGCCAGGCACTGCAGAGCTTCAGACAATGCTCTGTATCAGTCAGCACCAATGCAGGTCCTCACCTTGCAGCTATACACCCATCACCAGTGACCTCCAGCCATCCAGCAGCTTCAGTCCAACCCCAACTCCCTCACGCTGCTGACATCCCATCCCTCCTGGGCTGTTGCTGTTCCCAGCCAGCCCAGTACACAGCTAACACACCAGTTTAAAGGAAAACCAAAACGCATTCCAGCTTTTGACTTCCTAAAACTACCAGTAAAACTCATTGGATCCGGCTTTTCCTAGTGTTTTCTGCAGCACTGGATCTGCTCGGATTCTCGTCACGTATCATTAGAGACCTGGCAACTGGTGTGAGCCCAGGCTGCTCTGCAGAGCTCCACACCACCCTGTCTCTCAGTGGACACTTGGCTCCTATTCCTACACTAGCAATGTAGAACAAGGCATTCCACTACGCTGGAATGGGACAGGGAGGATGGGGCTGAGAAAAAAAAACAAAAAAAAACTTACAGAGAGGCAGCAGAGCAGAATGTGGAGGGCTTGAGGTGCTGAAGGGAACCTCAGAGAAGCGTTTTACCCCAGAGAGGAAGCACGTCTGGGTGGCTGATCACTGCTCAGGGCCTTGGATTGCCCAGGGATTCTAAGTCCATGAATAAAGGAGCTCTTTTCTGAGGATGAGAGGGCACTGCCACTTCCTAGGCACTCCTCACTCCACGGGACAAAGACAGGAGCGTGTGGAGAGGCACAGGCAGAGAGAACTGTTCAGAGCAGAGTTCCTGCCCCCAAGGCCTGGGATCAGGGACTATGGGGTGGGCTGGGGGATGTGGCCAGGGTCATGTCCAAGGACAGCCCAGCACCTCCCTGCTGGACCATTCTGGGACCTGGTTCAGGACAGAAGAACACACTCAGGCCCCTGTTAGAGCCTCAGAACCTCAGAGTTCCACCAGCACCATCCTGGACCCTGTGTGCACAGCCCGGGGTCCCCACAGCTGCATGGGGGCACCTGGTCACTGACAGGCAGAAAGAGAACTAAAACACACTGTGGCTTGACTTGAAAACATTCTATTTAATTTATACAAATAACTACTAAATAGAAAAAGTAGATTAAAACAAAATAGTTATTTTTCTGGCAGAGTTTAAATGCATATTATATAGCTTAGAAGAAATAAAATGCATTTTCCCCACAGCATTCACAACCTAAAATTCTAGTTAACTCCTCCATCGCTTTCCTTTCCCAGATCAGTAAGATGCCAGACGCAAGTCCTGTGGGAAATGGCTATATATATGTTCCATATTCCAACTGAAAATATGGTACAGACCACACACCTACAAATGTGAAGCACTTAAAATGTGACTATCGAGTTGTAACATGATAATACATAAAACAATTCATGTTTCAGGTTATATTGTGTTACAAAAACATCTGTGTAAGAAATCATGAAAGAGGCCACATAAAAATAAGCTTTAACTTTATGCACTTATTTTACAGTTTAAAAAACTGGCAAGTGCACTAGTAATAAATAATTTGCAAGTTTTGGATAAACGAGAAATTCCTAATGTTCAGCATTATTGTAAACATCAGTACACGTGTAAAACGCAGCTAAAGTCTGACAGTTACATTTTCAGTTTACCGAATTCTTTTCCTATTACTCAGGCATAGATCAATGCAGGATACAGCCAATCGTATTTTTGGCAAGTCATGTCATTAAAATTAACAGTGACAGTGCAAGTAAGGAATGCAAAGAATTCCTAGTGCAATAAAGAAGAGAAGCACAGGCAATATTGCTGATTAAAATTTACCACTTCCATGTGTTCACCCTGGGAGTGATTAGGAGAANAAAAAAAAGAAAAAAGGAACAAAAAGAAAAAAGCTGTTCAAAGCCATTGTTTAATGCCCTGATCTTGTCTTAGGATTTCTCTGTCTTCCTTCAGGCCACTACCTCAGCAACAGCACATCCAGCTGAGTCCTCAGCGCTCGCCCAGGTGTGGGTGCAGCTGTGGCCCGAGCAGTCCGGGGTCCCAGGGTCCCCACAGCTGCTCCCCAGAACTGCTCCGAGCAGCCCCGTGGGCACCAGGGCTATGAACTGCCCAGCCAGAGCACTCCGGGCCAGCCCAGGGCCTTCCTGTCAGGAGAGCACCACAAGCAGAGGGTCAACAGTCCGCTTTCAGTTTGTCTAAGGAATTGTCAATTTTGGTCAAAGTCTTTTTGATGCGCAGGGCTGTCAGTCTGGCGGACGGGTTCTGGTACCAGCACTCCTTCATCAGCTTGGCAAGGGATGTTAACGTCTGGGAACAAACAGAGACCAGAGAATACCAGGGTAAGTCCACAAGTAACAAGGAAACACTGGCTGGGGTCAAGCACTCACAGAGATAGGTTTTATTGCCTAATTAACAGTCCATTGTCAGAGGTTCCTGTTACATATCAAATGCAGAGCTTCCATGTGTTTAAAAGCTCCAGAGGTCGGACAACTTGGTTAAATCAAGAGCATAACTCACCCATAGACTGACTGGAGCAATCAGCCACAGTAACTTTAAACAATGGAGTTTTGAGATTATTTTCCTAATCAAGGAAACACTCCACAGAATCTCTCTTCAATGAAACCAAGTCCTGCAAACCCATGAAGCAGCCAAGAAGGTACAGGTTTTCTGCCCATGATTCCATCATGCCCAGCACAAGTTTAACTGGCTAGGCTCCCAGCTGGCTGGTGGGGCACACAGAACACAGTTCCAAACCCAAACTTTGGAGATGGGCCCTCTGCCCTGGCCAGACGTGCAGATTCACGCTGACCTCCATAGCTGCAGTGGTAAGGGCAAAACAGCTGGGCAGACCGCAGAGACCAGTCTGAACAATGAACTTCAACACCAGCCTTTCAGAAAGAACAATAGCCCCTTATCCTGTAGGCAGGAGAAACCAGTATTCTGTTCTAAATCTGTGTGCTTGTAAGCCACAGCAAGTCCTGGACTGATTTCCCTCCCCTTGATTTCCCCTTAGAGAGAGAATGATGACCCAGGAAGAGCAGCTGTGAGAGTTATTGCTAAATCCTGCTCCTCAAAGGCCATTTGTGACTGGCTCAGACCTGGCAGTCCTCAGTTTGCTCAGTGCTCCCTCAGGGCCAGGCCAGCACGCCCCCAACACCTGTACAGGTGATGCTGCTGACAAGGCCCATCGAGATCCTTTCCATTGCAAGTGACAACTGAAAACAACTTCCAGGACTCCGTCAAAGAACAAAGGTCAGCACGTCTGCTGCCAGCCCCCCAGCACCCACTGACCGGGTCTGAGAACCATCTGTTGGGAATGTTGGGCCTCTGCTGATCCACACAGACCACTTTCCTCATGTCTTCAAAACTGGGATCGTTTGGAACCAAGTCATAAAAGGGTGGCTTGTAGTCTTCCACAATACCTGGTGAGACACAAACAGGCATTACTGAATGACTGTGTCAGTGAACAGCATTTTCACAGGGCCAGAGGGAACACAGGACTGACCTGTTTAACAGGCACAAAAATCCTTTAGAAGTCTACCCCACAGTGTCACACATCCACTGAACAACATAACAGTACTTACTGCCACAGGAACAGCTTTTTCTACCCAAAATATTAATTAATTGTCTCATATTACAAGTCCACAAAGAAAGAGCTATACATACTTTGCAGATGCGGGAGCTGAAAGGATGCAAAGTAAATCCTTTGCCAAAGGGCTGTATTTTGTAACACACAGAGCCTTCCTGCCTACCACAAACTGGGATTTCTATCAGCAAATGGAAAAATGTGAGGTTAGCACTGGTTTTTACCAGGCTCACTACACACTTTGGTGCTTTTGTGATTCCTGGAAGAGTTCAATAAGGATGCTGGCATTCATGGACCCTTGTTTAGGTTGGGAGGGACCTTAAAGCTCATCTCATTCCACTTCTCCTGCCATGGGCAGGGACACCTTCCACCAGAGGAGGCTACTCTAAGCCCTGTCCAGCCTGGCCCTTAAACCAACAGCCTGTCATTTCCTAGGCTTTGGCACTGCAAGTGGAGTTCGTGTGTGTGCTCCTCCTGCCTGCACCTGCTCACAGAACCCTGCCCACTCCAAGGCAGGCATGCAGCTCTGCTTCCTCACTGCATCAGGCTCACAAACCATCTACAGGGAGCCCAACCTCCTCAGGAAGCCAATCTACAGACTGGTGTTCAAAGACAGACATTTGGGTCAGCAGCTTGGGAGAACCCAGAGCTAATGAGGCCCTCTGGGTCCAGCGGGAACATCAAACGGCTGCTGCTGACAGCTGGGCACAACACAGAGCTGGCAGCTGTCCCAGAGTCAGACACGAAATCCAGGAGCATCTCTGCTGCCCTGGATAGACTGAAGTTGCAAAGAGGTTCTCAGTCTTTGCTATGGCAAAGGTTTGAGTTCTAGTTTTCTTGCTCTGTTGGAGATGAAGATCAAAATCCCATGGATATGCTGTAAAAATCTGCAAATCCATGTCTGCCATGACTAGTCAGAAACAGAAACAGTCTTCAGGAAGTTGTAAGTGCCTTGAAAAACAGTAGGAGAGTTTGGAGACCTGGCTACCCAGGCAAGTTCCCACCAGCAGTACCAGGCAGCCTGAAGGGTTTGCCCAGTGCCATTCCAACATGGATGCAGGATAAATTCCATTACAGGCTGCACACAGCAGCATCATCCACCCCCTCCTCTGAGGAATTCCCAATTGCATTTACCAAACATCACCTACTAGGCTGAATTCTTGTCTTCACCCTTCTCCTGCCTCCCCCAAAACGCAGTTCACCTTGAGACCTCTCTGTGCCCTTGCTGCCCACACCTGTCCTTCAGGTAAACCTGGGGCTTCACACGAGTCAAACACCCAACTCCAGCTATGTCACACAGCTCTGAACATGCCTCCAGGGCCATGAGGATATTACAGATGAACTTTACCACTCCAGAGAGAGTCTGGCTCTAATTCACCATTTTCCTGTGGTCTTTCCCAAGTACAAGGCACATAACTGGCTGTTACAGATAAGACGTGCAGCACTAAACGCGGAGGAAGCAGGTCTGGCCTTTACTCCAATAGTGACTCTGGAGTGCTCTGAGCTACCACAGCTGAACATCCCAGCCCCTGGGACCACCCGGCTCCGGAGCAGCTGCTGGAGGTGCCAGTGAGCCACTCAACCTCTGGCCCACAGCACTGTGCCCTGACAGCGTCACCGACCTGTGACACGCTCCCCTCGCCCGGGGCCCCGGGAGCCGCTGGCTCAGGGACACGGGTCCTCCAGCACAACCCACAGCCTGCACTTCTTGCACAGCTTTAAGGTGACTTCTGTCATTTACAATACACTGTACTGCTTTCCCCCAGGGCTGCTGGCATTGTGCTCTCAAGTCAACTACAACTCACATCTTCCCTCCCCACCATGTGAGCATCACCTCTGGCACAGGAATTCACCAACCCCTGCCCAGCCACCACATCACTTTATGGAAACTGATGGATGAAGGTGCTCACAGACTGCCAAGACAGACAGTGCAGGATATAAAACTGCACTGAGAACACCAAAGTTCCAACTGGAATTCTCCAGGCGCTCACGCTGACATGATGCAACACAGGACCAAACATTGCACAATGCAACCATTAAGTCTTTAAACTGCCTACGACAAACCTGTGCCAACAAACATCCTCAGAAACATTAACACCACACATTCACCACCTTTCCTTTCTCTAACTAGCCACACGCACCTTCACCAGATTTGGACTCAGTGAGAATAGATCAGACACAGAGTAAACAAATGTGTATGACAGCCTGCAATTTTCTCATATTTAAAGACATGGCCATGAACAACCCATCCCTGCCAGGGTCTGCAGACATCCCTGAAGGGCATTGTCTACCGCCTCCTGCCCATCTGGGTCCAGAGAGCACAACCTGAGGTCTAGAAGTCAGAGAGAACTTTTGAACTGAGCAGGAATCACACCCAGCTGAAAGGTTCCTAAATTCAGTCACCCTCGTCAAGACAGAGGAAGCAGCCCTGCACTTCAGACAGGATGGCAGGGGCACCCTTCCTGCACTTGGACCAAGTCCTACCTTGGGAATGCATTTAACTTGGTAAAGCAAGAACAGACCTGAATTTTGACCAGTTCCACATTGTACATAATTTCCTTCTGTTTCTTAGGGTTTGTCATGAGAAATAGCCACCTACGAGTATTCGCTATGGTTTAATGACATACAGAAAAAGAGCAGAGACTTACTGATCTAAAATTTTGACTCTTCAGTACAAATTAGGTTTCAGCAGGGTTTAGAATGAGCAGGGGACCCTTTATTCTCTGCCTTAACGGAAAAGACAACACGGTTTGGCCACTGCACCCAACACAACAACAGCTTCCTCAAAGTATCAGGAATCACACTACAGTGGAGGCCCAGCATGTTCCTGTGCACTTTGGTGGCAGGTGCTTTGTTGTGAATTGCCATTTCCTTCCCCCGCTGAAGGCCAGGGAAGGAGCCCCAAGCACTCACCGTTGCTAACCATGCGCCTGGCTACTTCCCAGAGGACCAGACCAAAGGCCCAGATGTCCACCCTCTTGTAGGAGTCAAAGCAGTCTGCCTGGATCGTCTCGTCCAACACTTCGGGGGCCATGTAGCGCTTGGTGCCCACACGGGGATTGTTCCCCACGTCCAACTGGTTTGTGCTTTGGGAATGCATCACTGCAAGGCCTGCAGGACAAAAAGTCACAGGTGAGTCCCTTACAACTGGCAGCACATGCTTGAAGGTCCTCATGAGCAGGGACCCCGACAGTGGGTTCTGAAAGAGAAGGAGCCAAGGGCCCAACTGTCCAAAGCTCCAAACCTGCCACCAAAATCAGCCCCTGAGGCTGCAGACCAGCCCATTATCTCCTCAGAGATCACCATTAAGCATTTTATTGCACTGTTGCAAAACATTGTCATGAAGCATTTTGCAGCCACTGGATGTCCCCAGCACTCCGGGCACGGACATGCAGAAGCCAAACAGCTGCTGCTCCAGAGAAAACAATTCTACACAGCACTCAAATTTATTTATAGACCTTTTGGGTAGGTGGATACATCCGAACTGTGGGGAAGGGAGAAGAAAAACACTGCTTGAGGATACACACAAGTTTAAAAAATAAAGCTGGAAAACAAAAAAACATCGTATTTGCAGTAGCTTGAAAAATAAACATCCTCAAGCAGATCTAAAATGAGTCAGACAAAACCACTCTACCTGGTCTCTACTAATTACTAAACATTTAAGCAGAGAACATTATGTGAGGGGCTAAATTACTGTAAATTTGGAAACACAGAGAGCACTCATTTGGCCCCAGTAAACAGAGAGCACCACAAATTGAGCAGCAGTGGCTGCATGGCAGAGCCAAGCGACAGAGAGGGCGACGCAAACTCTCCCTAATTTCCCCAACAAATCTTGCACAAATAACATATCCTATTTACATTTAACAGGAGTTTATTTTAGGAGAACCTTAAAAAGCTTTTTAGCTCAGTCCCACAAAAATTAACCTAGCACCAGATCATTAATTTTCTTTTCTTTCCGAAGAACAGTCTGTACTTCAATGTAACAAAAATCTGAAAAACACTTTCCTACAATCTAAACGCACTTTAAGAAATTACAAGCTGCTAAGAAAATACTTATGGCACCTCTAGAAAGATCACAGAATGGTTCAGGTTGAAAGGGACATCAGAGTTCATCCCATCCCACCTCCTGCCATGGGCAGGAACACCTTCCACCAGCCCAGGTTGCTCCAAGCCCAGTCCAACCTGGTTTTGGACACTTCCAGGAATGGGGCAGCCACAGCTTCTCTGCCCAACCTGTATCAGGGCCTGCCCACCCTCATTGTAAAATACTTCTTATAACTAATCCAAATCAACACTCTTTTAGTGTCAAACCACTACCCCTTGGCCCATTGTAACAGGGCCTGCTAAAAAGTTTGTCCCCACCCTTCTTATAGACATCTTGGGTACCATCTCCTGACCACAGACTGCTGGAGGAGATGGTTACCTGGAAAGTCTGCTCCCAGATCAAGTGTTTTTGTCATATATTGACACACATTTATACATGTATACACTTTTTAAAATTCATATTAAGTTCCACTATAAAATAGGTATGGATTATATTATTTTTTGAAAAAAGCTTGCAACTGCAAACAAAGGTTAGAAACCACATTTCCTGGCAAACTCTGAAGACATCAAGACCTTGGAGGAGACTTTGATAAAAAACATAATACTCCATCCAAATTGGGCAAAACAGATTCCATAGGCTGACTGGTCAAAGGTTTACAGCTGAGGGAGGCAAGTCAGCATCCCACAGACTGCACACCAAGGATGTGGTGCAATGAGGTCAGAGGACAGAGTGTTGTAACCAAGCTCCCATCACAGAGGCACACGAGCTGTTTGGGAGTTGGGAAGCAGATCCTGCTCCACTTCAGCATCCGCTCCCCCCAGGGGCTCAATGCACACAGAACTCAGGGCACTGAGTCCCTGGCAGAAAATAAGATATCAGCTCTTAAAAAGAAAAGAAATATGTTGGGTTTACAAGACAGAAACTCTTTTAGCACAGGAGTATTTCTGCTTTCCCACAGCATTACGTGCTGTTCCATGAAGTTGCTCAACTCAAACCCATCACCAGGCACGTGTCGTGCTTAATGACACCCATCCCTGGACTTTGTCACACAGCTTCTGCTCAACCAGGGCATATCTGAACCAGGCACTGCTGTCACGGCAGCTCCAGATCCTGGGGCTGAAACAGAGGAGGAGACCAGAGGATGGAAGAAAGACAAAGCCTCACAATAAAAAGGGCATGAATACATGCCAGAAGCAACGAGTTCTTTGATGACTCTCCCTTAAGAGAACAAACACAGGACAAACGTGTCAGATACGTGACTCAGGAGTTTACATTTAAAAAAATAGTTTTTATTGTGGTAAAATAGGTAACTGGGAAGTGTTTACCACTGTGCTCTCTTGGAAAATCTCTCCAACATCTGAAGCCTCTAGATAAATGGTGTAGCAGATTTCACTGACCAGTGCGATGTCAATCAATGCCAGGATGTGCTGCCCCCTCCTCAGCTGAGCTACAAATTTACTTAAAAGTCAGTCTCTGAAGCTTTGTATTTTCAACTTACTGCTCTATTTACTTACTATTCCCTCTGCAAATTTTAATAGGCCCAGGTGTGTGGTTTTGATATTTTCCTTGTGTGTCTCTCAAGTCCCTCAGTCACAAGTGATAGGAACTATGCAAAGGAATTATTATTAAAAAGAATTCCCATCTCCTGACACACTTTCTGCTTAACCAATAGCTCGCCAATACCGTTCTACCACCATTTTTTCTCTTGTTTTCAGAGAAAAGAAAAAAACCAAAACATTGTCAGACATCCCTCCAAGGTGTGAACAAGCTATGCTGCAGCAATTGCTCTTCAGCACCATGCCAGCAGGTTCCAGTGAACCCACTTCTGGGCTCAGAGTGATCTGGCAGGACTCAAGCTGGACGGAGATATGGCACTGGGACAGTGAGTGCATGACTCGGACTCTCTGTGAGAGGGCATATAATAGCTCAGAAGTAAGTCGAACACTAATCATTGCACCTTTCTGGGATCCCGGAATGGAATTTAACGACGGAAATCGGAGATGTCCCAAAAGGCGCTGTTGGGCTGCAGGTGCCCTCTGGCGGCTGCAGCGGGCACTGCAGGGAGCGCCGGCTCGGGCGGGCAGCGAGGGCGGAGCGGGGTCACTGCAGGGGGACCGCGGGGGTCACTGCAAGGGGGACCGCGGGGGTCACTGCAAGGGGGACCGCGGGGGTCACTGCAAGGGGGTTCTACCTCCGGAGCCACCCAGCTCCGCGATCTGTGCAGGCAGCAGGGCGCTGCACTCACCCAGGTCGGCGATGCAGCACTGCCCGTTCTTCTTGACGAGGATGTTCTTGCTCTTGAGGTCACGGTGGGAGATGGCCGGCTTGCCCTGCGTGCCGAAGATCTCGATGTGCAGGTGTGCCAGCCCGCTGGCGATGGACAGCACGATGCGCAGGCAGCTCACCGTGTCCAGCGTGGTCAGCTGCAGGTAGTCATACAGGGACCCCATCTCATGGTAGTGGGTGATCAGCCACAGCTGTGTGCTGGAGTTCCTGGAAGTCATATCGGACGCAATAAAACCTACAGGGAGAGGAAGAACAAAGGAGAAATAAGAAAAAGTGAGAGAGCTCATTCAAGACTCACCCGAGAAAAGAATCAGTACTGGGGCCCCTCTTGCAATGTAGAACTGTTTAATTACAACTTTTCCACAACTGCACTGCAGATGACTACAGGTACCACTGTGATGGAAACAGAGACGACAGATTCTAGAACTCTAACTCAAGACTATTCACAGAACACATTTATGTATTTGTCAGTCACATCAAACAACTTGTTAGGACCATACACTTTAAAAATACATTTATTTCTATTTTTTTCCTTCTTTTTAAAGGACTTGGGGGTGGAGAAGTTCCCAGTCAAACAGAAAGACCCCAAGGACATCTGCTGCTGCCCACTTGCGAGGATCACACTGGAAAGCAGCAACACCTCAAAGATCAAGCCATGAGCAACCATTTCCATTTTCAGGCCCTACACGCAGTCAGTGCAGGCTGCTGAGAACAGGGTTAGGTGTGCAGCCCAAACACATTGATCTTCTACAAAGGAACAGAGAAAATGTTCTGTTCAAAACTCATGAACCTCAAGAACTGCCTTCAAATACGTGGTGTCTTAAAACTGAACCCCAAATTCAGGGGTATTACCCTTCCTGTCACCCCCGCATTGGTTTTGTACCATAACAGTGACCTCAATGACTTTAGCTGGAGCAGTAAAAGTTTTACTCCCGAGTCAAAGGAACAAACCATGTTTATTAAAAGCTCACACACGACATTTGTCAGAAAGGACCCCCATTGCTTTCTCTCCTGAAGTCAGACTTCTGTACAACGTGACACTTCTGTAATCTGTGATATTGTTTAATATTGCATCTAAAAAAAGTCTATAAAATAGCCAACAAATTTGACAGTTATCAAGAAAGACTAAACACAGGCAGAGGACCAAGGGAAATGTGCAATGTAATTTCAGCCAAGTCACTTGCTCTCTTGGGAAAGAAAGTTCAATAATTCACATTTCAGGAGGCCATCAAATTATTTTTGCAGTAACAAAGGAATTGCTTCAGGAAACATTAGACAAACGTCTAGCAGGGTGAGCTACAGAGCCAAGGAACATTCTCTGACAGGAAGCAAGAATAAGGAGCCCAAAGAAAAACAGATTGAAGACAGACAGATTGCGGGTGAGGCAGTGTCAGCACTCAGAAAATGGGCTGCTGCTTTTATTTGTAGAGGTGGCATAGCAGTGACAGAAGGCCACGTCTATTAGGAATCAAAGGGTTGCTTAAACCTCAGCAATGGCCCAACACAACAAAGCCATTTTCTCAGCCCTCAGAACCAAGCACATGAGGTATGAGCCATGCACAAGGTTCACTGTACTTCCATATTTACAAGGAAATGAGATACATCATTCAACTACAGCTGAAGTCTAAACACCAAAGGAGCTCAGTCTGACCCTGAGTAGAACGGCAGAACAGATTCGTACTTAATTTTACTCAGGCATAAGGAAAAGTACTCAAATTCTTAAATCTCTTTATAAACTCCTCTCCACTTTTTTTCCCTCCATTTCTGCAGGAAAACTGAAGTTATAAACAAACACAGATCCACTAGAACTTCCCGTGACACCCTGTGCAGATATCTGTGGTGAGATCTGCAAGGACCAGTTCTTCCGTGGAGGTCTGTGGCATCTCCACTGTTTTCTATGAGCTGTGCTGCCAACAACTGATTCACTGATTCATCTGCTTCCTGCTGGAATACTGCAGGGCAGTGAGTCACGGCTGCCCCGACACATTCCCCATTTGAGAACCAGCCTCCTCCTGGCAACTCTCTCTGAAAATTTCCCTTGAACTATTTATCACAGGAACCTAAAGACTTCGAGATACCTGGTGAATGTGCAGTGCTCTCCAGGCAACTCACCTTTACACCAGCCACACCAGGATACAGAATGTGGTTGTCCTACTTACCTAAAATATTCTCATGCCGCAGCAATACAGTGTTGTACAACTCAGTTTCCCTGAACCAGGATTTTTCATCCCTAGAAGAGAAGATCTTCACAGCAACATTTTCTCCTTGCCACTGACCCCTCCAAACTTCTCCATAACGACCCTTTCCTGATGGGGATAAAAACACAGGGGAAGTTGTCAACCAACAACCTTCACTGGGCAGAAGGACAGGATGAGCTGAAAGGATGGAAACTTGACTGTCATGGCCCAAATATCACACTGGCATGGTCTGATCACACACTTCTTACCACTGGAGTCACACTGTGCTCCACCATCCCTTCACTTTTCCAGTTTGTTTTGACTGCAAGCCCTGTGAGTGTGGATGTCTCCTCCCTGCACGCCAGTGCAGTACAGAGGGTTTGAACTGGGAGATGTTACCATTCAACCACCAGCAGTGAAAGTGCTTTTGCAGCTGAAATTACTTAGGCAGCACATGGCAAGGTCAGTGTGCACAACTAAAGCTGTGAATTCTGCACTTAGGAGGACGGGAAGGATATGTAATGCTGGGGATACAGCCTTTACATATCTATTTCATCATCAGCCCGTGCAGAAACAGTCAACACAAAACACAAAATGATGATTTAGAAACAAACAAAACCCAAACCCACCCACAAACAGATTTTAAAAAAAACAACCCCCCCAAACCCCACCCCTGACCTGTGGAGATCAGGACACACTGCATGCCAAGGTTTTTACCCTGGATTTCAGGCAAGTGTGGACATTTGTGCCTACTCAATATATACTGAGCCAAAAGCACAGAAGCAATGGTAAAATGTAGGCCTGGTCTCTGCAGATTCCCAGGTTCATCAGCTATGGCAGGGCTTGATTTAACACCCTGATGAGACAAACCTTCTTGGGACTGATAGAAAGGTGCTAAACTGCCCTGAGTTCAAATCACTGAAGTAGCAGCATAGAACATATTCCAGTCCTTTCTTCTTACTAAAATGTTTCTCATGCCTTTCTCACCTCTTTAGTGCCAGTAAAGCATCTTGGCTCAATGTCACTGCCTCTGGGTATCTTTGACCCAAATGCTTCCTAAAATTACCAAACTCAAATTTAACACTATTCAATTAGTAATAAATATATGCTGAAGTAAAATTTAATGAATGCTTAAAATTAACACTGAAGTTCTACAAAAAACTAAAGACCCAGAAGACTTTTAGGGAAGAATTACTCGGAGAGATTCTCTAAGACGGGAGAGCAGCAGCAGCAGATCACTGCTAGCAGGGTTCCAAAGAACAGTGCAGAGCTAGTCAGCTACACCACATTCATGTTTCCATTCCAACGACCCAAAATCATAGGTTTCTATTTTAAATACCATGTTTGCCACTTTGCTTGATGCTTCAACTCCAGATCTCAAACCCAGGTGACCTTTCCCTAATTCTAAAGCTTTTGAGTTGAACACCATTAATGAACAAACGGTGTTGACAGTGTCAAACTTCAAACTGAGCTTGCTTTCTTAAAAACAGTTTCTTCATCTTACACGGTACGCAAACAGGCTCGGTGTGTATTTTCTAACATTGCCTTACTGAACAAAGCTTAAATTGTTCCATCACAAAGCACAGATATTTGTCCCTTTACTCTGCAGAGATCTGGAAGGAATTTTTTCACTTGACTTCCCAAAATCAAGCAAGTTCCATCAGCTGATGTCTGAAAAGTTGCATATACAACACGAACAACCAAGGAAAAAGATGAGGATGAGAGATAGACCTTTCATTCTGCATTGGTTACCAGATGTGAACAAGGCTGACACTGACCCACACACTCCACAAGCGTGATCTGACGAGCCACTGTTCTTTGCACCAAGAAAGGAAGTCCAGAACCACTTCCAGATGTGCAGGAATGGTCCAACAAATCCTGTTCAAAAAGAAAAGCAGAAGTTCACAAGCCATGAGGACCCCATTTTCCCCTGTTTACACACACAAAGGTACACCCTGCATAGGACATGTTAGGGTAAACCTCGGGGTATCTCAGTGGCCCTGGGGATGCCATTCAGTCACTCAGGAACAAGTAGCATTTGTTTAATAAGTCATGTCAAGTAATAAATAAATTACAATAGATGCCTGTGAACTGGAAGCTCACTCCTGGCCTACCAGCTATCCATTGTCATGAGATGCCCCTCCTTTTCAGCACTTTGTTGTTCTCTTACTTACCTTATTCTGTAACAAATCTTTCTCAGACACTTTATCAGTTTCTGGTATTCTTGGTGCATAGAAAGCAAACTTTGAACTGTAAGCTTATAACAAACACAAGTGAGATCCTAACTGAATGTTAAAATCCCATTAGCCTTGTAAAATGCTAATGCCCAACTACTTTTATGGCCAGGAGTTCTGTACTAGGTCAAAGCATTAACAACTATTGATGGACCTTTTTTTTACTTTACAAAGGAAAATAGGATAAAAAAGCCTAAGTATAATCAAGTTTCTATTATTTCCAGCAAACTGCACTGCTGGGCTTGAACCAGATCCATGAAATCTCATTTCTTCTAACAACATCTTAAGGAGTGCTCAAGAAAAAGATAATCCAGGAATGACAGAGACTGCTGTCTTGCTTTTAACACAGACTGAGAGCTCATTTTTCTTCCTGCTTGTATCAGAGGGAAAGGAAAAAAAACCAACCTAAAACACAAAAAAACACCCCCAAACTTGTAAAAACAAGATTTGAAGAGGCCACAGCTCTTTCCATGCCTATTAAGCAGCTTAGAGCTTAAAGCATTTGCTACACAGTGGAGACTAATCCTAAATGTAAACTCATCTAATGTGTGACAAAACGGATGATTTGAAACACAATGGAGGAGAAAAATCTGGAATCTAAAAAAGACTTACTATTTGGTTGAACATTTAGACACAGGAACTACCAATTACTTTTTGTGCATCACCCACAGTGGGAGGCAGAGCAGCAGTGCCAGCACCACAAACAACACTCAGAGGGTCTGACAACTCCATCAGACCAAGTCCTCACAGTTCCCAACTCCTCCCAGCTCTTTGAAACAGAATTCTGATTTATTCTTTGCAGGTTTTATCACGGTTTCAAATCAGCATTAAAATACTCCAAGTGCAAAAGGTTTGCAAATGGCTGAAAATGGTCTTGCACTGGTAAGTGGCAAGAGTTGGTAAAAGCTGGAAGTCAGGGCTTAAAGTCAATTGCACACATGTCTGGTTCATGGGGAATACATCAAGTCTGGCTGTTTTAAACCAGTAACACAGAATCAAGCCTTGTGGGCTAATTAAAGAGAGTCAAAGGCATTTAAAAAAAATTTAAAAAAAATTGACAGGTATTAGCCACTCTTCAGCCCTGCAGTGAAAGCACACTCTGGCCAGACAGCACCACCACAGAAAATGTTTTCCAGTCTCTTAGAGTTGAGGAGACTTTATCTCAGAAATACAAGGAGGAGAAAGCCCTCTGCACTGGTTTCATAAACAAACCCAGCTGCCTGAAGCCTTACTCGCTCCACTTCAATAGAGCTCAGTACAGGTGCTGGGAACACTTGTGCCCTAGCCTCAAGTGGAAGGCACAGTCAGCCTTCAGAAAGGGAACACTTCCCCATGTCACTGTATTTCCCAGAGATCACATGAACAGGAACGTATTTGGAAAACTGAGCTTTGAATAAGCATTGCACGTATCTTAAACTTCCCACTGGTCTTCTGTCAAAAAATGTCACTGATTTCCCAGTCATCCCAGAGCCCCGCTATGAAGATCAGAGTAGTCAGGTCTGAAGGTTTTAAACAGCAAAATTCTCTGTATTTTCTTCTTCCCCTACCATGACATCTTTTCCAAACCTTCAAGCTGTCGTATATCAAAGATGCAGCACAGTTCTACACCTTCTATGCCACTTCAGGCCACCCACCAGGCAGGCACACTCTGTTTTGCTGTTCAGATATTGTTTCCAGGAACACAAACAGTTTAGAGCAATTCTCCAGGTCAAAGGAGCTACACTTGCCAAAGCCATCTTTTGATTAAAATTAATTTAAACTATGGTTGTTGGGAGCACAAGAACATCACCACAAAGTCCTGAGTCCAAGTGGCATCCCCTGGCAGCAAAAGGTCCTGTTAGTGATATGGCCAGGTGAAGGGATGAGAGGGGAGTTTGGAAGTGAAGAAAGCTCCCCCCCTGCACACAGGTCACTTACTGCCAACGTGCTGTCCCCCACGTTCGAGGCAATGAGTCCCTCGATTGTGCCGTACTCTGCATCCCTAGAATTGAGCCTCTCCATGTGGTTTTTCTGTATTCTCCGGATGATCAGCACAGCTACCGCAGAAAAAACTATCAACACTATCACAGGAGCCAGGATAACGATTATTAGTGTTTCCATACTGTAACCTGCAGCTTCTCCTTGAAAGGTTTGCCCTTGGAGAAGAATGGGGAAGGGAAAAAGAAGGAAAGAAAGAGAAAAAAAAAATAAAATTTGCATATTCCCGGAGAAAGTTTTTAAAACCAGTAGCACTAACACCAACCCCTACCTTGGTACCCAACTGGGGGGACGGAGGCCGTGCCACAGCCAGAGGTGTGAGCACAGCTGCACAGAGAATGTGCAGAGCTGTCTGCACAACCCCCACCTGCACGGGGCCATTTCTCACAGGCAGTACCTCCACCCTGGCCCCAACCACTCACTGGGATCGGTAATCCCATCACCCCCTGGCCACACAGCCCATTCGACCTGGGGGGCAGGTCCTAGGGTGGGGAACAAGGCACAAAGGGCCTTGCTGTGCCCATTAAACTCTTCCATCAGCCAGAACTGGAGCCATCTCATGACAGCAGATCAAAGCAAAACCCCTTTTCTTCCCCCCAAATCCACTATTGATTGATGAAGCTCTCACCTTTAGAAGAGGGAAGCTGTGCAGTGATGTTCATGTTGCACAGGTGTCCTTGGCAGCACTCCACAGCCTGGTCTGGGGACGGAGGTGTTTTGCATGTCATTTTCCCTTGTTCATAGACCTGGAAGCAGCCTTTCTGGTAAACCTTAGCTCCGTCGTTGATGCTCAGGGAAGCAAAGCATTGCTGGCCTTGGCACCGATCCCCATTCCCACAGGACATGCCTTCACATACACATTCGTAGTGCACCATCTTGAGCTTCAGTTCATCATCTATAAAAGGGAGAGTTGAGATAAAAACACCATCATGTTCTTAATAGCTTCAGTTAGAGGTAGGTAACGAAATCATCAGACAAAACCTTCTGTTTAAGGGCAGAGATATTATTTGCAGCTAGTGCTGAAGAACCACCAAGTAGGAACTAATGATACTAATTCAGTCATTTCAGCACCATCAAAGAAACACCAGTCCTGTCTGCCCACCCCAAACACATTTCCAGAGTACAGTGACATTTTACACCACCTCTCACACATACAGCCTGGGAGGGGCATCTGCACAGGGACACACAGCAGAGGGGAAAAAACTAACCAACAGTGCTTGGTCTTTGAAAGGACTTCTCTGGGCTGGTGGCAGGGACACTCTGACAGAACGCTCTGCAGTGAATCCATCCCATAGAGTCTGCACACAGAGCAGCACTGGGAATGGCTGCAGGTCCAGATGTGTCCATGGACAGACCAAAGCAGATCAGTTACCTGCTGGAAAACTGAACATGTCTGGTGAAGAGCACCTGGGTTGGGAACAGACACTCTCCTTCATGCCTGTTACTCTTCTTTATGCTCAAACTGCTCCTTACTTTTCTTTGGTTGTTTTCCACCTCCATGGTGTACTGCCATGCAGCAGCCAGCCCTTCCCTCACTGAGGCTCCAGCTGTGCCACACTCACTCCAACCAGGCTCAGCTTCACCCAGGCAGGCAGGCAGGGTTACCCAGGCTGCAGCACCCCCAAGGCACTGTCCCCCATTCCTGCCTCCGCAGGCTGCCAGCTCAGGCAGAGCTGCAGGTTGGGACACACACACAGTCTGACTTGTCACACAAAGATAGAGGTTAGCATGAACTTCTCATTAGCTAATTTATTAATTCATTGCTGTGAAAGTATCAACATTGGAGCTCCCTTGTTTTCTTTGCTTATTCTCTTTGTGAAAGCCAACAACTCAGAGTGCTAACTCCTGCAATCCAGGTATTTAACAGAACAAGATCCAAGACACTCCAGGTCTTGAGCAGTGCAGTGGGAGGCCCAAGAGGGCTCTCACAGTGGTTGTCAGGACACATCACACTGTGCAGTGCCCAGGGCACAGGCACAGCCCAGGACACTGAACCGCAGGACTCCAGGAGCGTGGGTCAGCCACAGAAACAAAGACAAGTCATGGATCTACCCGAACCTCATTTCACACAACTAGTTACCAATCTAGACAGTTTTATTCCCTATTTCACATCCAACTCCTGGACTGTAAACATTAACTGTTTGGGAAAATACCTAACTACTTCTCTCCAAGAAGAAATACACTACATATGTTTCTAGTAGCGCATCCTAATGTTGAGGTGATCTCTTCACACTAAGAGTGATCCATTTTTCCCTCAGCCAGTAAAACAGGCACTTGGCCACTCTTTCTTATTGGCACTGCAGCAACAGTTTCTTCAGGTACCTTTGAACTGAAAAAATGCCCATGCTAACCATGAAATGTGGTCAGCAAATACTGAAGTGACTTTAAAAATCATAAAAAAGTAAAAACATACCCTAAGTCTCAATACCTTTCCCCATGTTGCTGGGGCAAACCTTAAACACTCCGTGCATCAGAAAAACCTTTATGTACACACAGGTCTGTAAACCAGTTATGGGAAAGTCACTTTCCAAACCTAAAGCCCTCTCTGAAGCAATCATAGAAAAGTTACCAAACACCACAGTACATCTCCAAAGAGCCTTTCCAGAGAAAAAGCTTAAAGAACACAAGCAATTCAGCTGCCCCTGAGCCCATGGGCTAAAAGACCTTCTCCTTACATCGCTCAGCAATTTACTGTTCAAGTAAGGTTTCCCACTTCCCTCCCCAGCCCCGGGGAAGATCTATGTCAATCCTACAGGCTGTACATTTTATACAGAAATGGGCAACCAACATCCTTTGAAGCAACTTGAAATGAAATAGCAAACATTCCGTTCTGGAGAGGAACTGCCCAGGCTGCCAGGTCTCCACATGAGCAGGGGCTGTGGAGCAGGGCCAGGTGGCCCAACCCAGCTCCCCCAGCAGCCGTGGCTGAGCACACCTGACACTCACCTTGCCAGCTCGGGGACGGGAACGCCATCACCATCAGCACAGGGAGAATCATAACTCCATCGGCCACCCTGGAGCTGCGGAAAGAGATGAGAGAGCTCTGTACACTTCCAGTGCTGACTGAAAATGCAACCACCCCAAAAATCAGCATCTGTCATGCATACCTTACATGGCACAGCACAACCCAAAGGTGATCGATCTCCTTTTTACCATGTCTTGCTTCCAAATAATTTCCTTAATTTATAAAATTCATACATTTACCACAATTTCTTTTTAGAGTTACAGAGACATCAAATGCAACTACACTGCAGATACATGAGCTTGCTAGTAGGGAAACCTGAGCCCTGCCAGTACCCAGCAGGAATGTAATATAGAAATGTTCTTTGAACCAGGTATTATACAGTTAAATTATTGTGAACCGAGAAGGTGGTCTGTAAAACTGTACAATCTGGGCTTTGAGGGGAATTAGAAAAGAACTCTGACAGAAAACTCGGAATAACTTCTGTTAACCAGCAAAAGCCATTGCTGGATGGTAGGAAAAACGGTAATATGTATTTAAGGGAGATGCTGCTCCCTGAAGAGTAATTTCACAGTTCAAGCTGCTTCTCCAAGGGTTTTCCTTTTAATGGCCCAGCTCCATTTCCCTGCTGCTGAAAACAGGTAACTACACTTTGTGCAACAGCTTGGGCCATTTCCAGTGTAAAGCAAAGGCTCATACTCCACCTAAAACAGGAAATAAAGGAGTGAATTTGCCTGTGTACTTCCAATCTTTGCCACAATACTTAGTACTTACAGAAAAATAACAGCTCTACTTTTTATTGTGAAACAAGGATTATTTAATGGGCCTCTGAAAAGAAACTCTCCTGCAGTTTCTTAAACTGCGCATTTAAACAACCATTGTGGCCAAGGAACAGAAATGAACTGCAGTCAATGCGCAAGCAATTTAACTCAGCAGACAGGGCTGGTGACTGGGAAGGGTTCATCTGTCCTGTGCTGCTCAGTTCCCACAGAGACACTCTGGCCTAATCACATGCCACAGAATTCCAGTCAAAAGCAGCAGTAAGTAGTATGTGCAAACTGAAGTTCCTCTCTCCTTGAGAGAGGCACTGAGCCATTACCACACTCCTTACATGCAGGTATTGTCTTCATTTTCCAGATTTCACTCTAGTGAAGCAGATGAAAATTGAAAATAAATCTGATATTGCCATTTTCCTTTCAGATCGCTCCTGTTGTGCCTTTTCAAATCATTTGCAGACTGCTTAAGTGCTTGGTGATGAAAGCCAAGCCATTACTTCTGTATTTATTTCCTGACATGGATTTGTTTTGCAGATTATGAGAAACATTTCAGTAATTGCTTCATCACCAGTTAAAATGACCATAAATTTCTGACCCCAAGTATTCGGTGTTGTTGCCCTCACAGAAACGCCCAGGCAGTGCTCACACTCTCACCTCCTGCAGTGACACTCTCCCTTCCAAACACCCCTTCCCCAAGGAACATTCCCTTCCTCATCCTTGATACAGCCTAAGGTACCCCTAACACGTGCCAGTATTTAACCTTCAACAATCATGCTGGAAACATGACGAAACCAAGTTACACAGAGCATGGGCACCGAGCAATCCATACGGGAAGTTTAAGGCAGAACAGAGCTATTCCAGGGAACTATTAGTGCCCTAAAGCATTGGATCAGCTCAGAGGCATCCGCTCCTCCAAAGGGGGGGGACAGCAGCACACCAGCATGGTGGGGCCCCAGCTTCCCTGTGCTGCCCTCAGTGGAACAGCTTGAACCAGCACCTTCCTGGCACTACACCTGGTAACTCAGCGAGTCTAGACAAAGGAGGCTCCTTGGACCTTCCCTCTTTCTTTCAACACATCCCCAGTTCAAAGAGCACGCTTGGATGCTAAGGATGCAGGCCACAGCAGCCCGGGGGCTGCACAGAGGGGAGCAGGACAGCACTCTGGGGGACCCCGGCAGGGACAGTCGGGTCCCCTTGGAGAGCCCTTCAGACAGCGGGGACAGCCAGCACCAGGAAAAGGAGCTTTAAAGAGACAGAAGGAGTTTAACAGCCCTGGGTGGGTTCAGACACTAACACACAGCGCAGGGGCACAGCCTCGGCTGCAGCCCCCGTGCCCAGCTACAACCAGCACAGGTGGTGCTGTACTGGCAGGAGCCACCACAGCCCTGCACGGCGCTGAGCAGCCCCGAGACCCCACACACCAAGGGCACTCCCCTGGGCCCTGGCAGTCCTTCTCCTGTCAGCCCTGGCCAAGGGAGGGCAGGAGGGACCTGCCCATAAAGGAGGCTGAGCGCACAGACCAGGAGCTGGCAGGAGTGGGGGCACTGAAGATACAGGGAGCACTCAACAGTATGGACACCAAGAAAACTCTCCCAATCACATGTACCTATTTGCTGTCTTTTCAAGCAGTTTGAGTTCCAGAAAAGAAGATAAATAAATATATACAAGTATATTTGTACACAAAACCCCCTGCCTTATATTTCTCAGAGGGAGAAGGAGGAGGGTAAACAAAGAGGCAAACAAAGCAAATCAGACTTTTAAAGACTCTATGCATTTCAAAGCACGCACAGTTCTCCCAAAGAAAAAAGCCAAATATTCCAATTTAAATCCTGCTTCTATGAAACTTTGTTCCTGTAGCCATTAATTTTCCCCAAAGCCTCAAAGAATACCACGTCTGCTGTTGCTGAGAAGTGCTGTGCACACTTACAGTAGCCTGTAACACATCCACCCAGTGTGTCCTCACCACCAATCCAAACCCTGGCCATGTCTGTGCAGCCCAGTTCGGCTCTGGGGCTTTTGGCAGGCAGCTCACACCCCGACTGCATCGCTGAGGTGGGACTGGAGGAGGGAAAGAGCTGGCAGGGAGCTTCTGACCTCAGCAAAATGCTTATTTTTCTTCAAAAGTTATTTGAGAGCATGAGTTCAGAATTCTTGTTCCTGTTGCCTAAATATAATTACTTCTTCAAATCAATTAGTGCACATATGTAAGCACCAAAGTCTGGCTGTAGTGACACAAGACAGCACAACCCTTCCAGCTGCTGCTTGTTTAGAGAGAAAGAAAACACATTTTAATATAAGGAACAAAACATTCTTTAATAAATCCCCATAGCAATTTGCTGTAAATCTTGAGATCCATAAGATATCCAGTTACTGCCTGGTGTTTGAATTTACAAGAATTTTTTCCCAAGGGAAAGCCTAGGATTTAATCCAGACAAAGGAACTAAAAAGCAACCAGCCAAAATGCGCAAAGTTTATCTTCCTTTCTAAACACGTGAATCTTTGCTGTTTGACTGGAGCTCCTGGCCGTGCCCTACAGAACTGCTGCACCGCAGTTGGAGCCACTAGAGGGCATTGAGAGCCCGGGCAGGGATCCCAAGGCTCCCCAAACAGGGATGCAGGGATCCCAGAGGATACGAGTGTTCTGTGCCACGGGATCCCAGCACATCGTGCCATACTCCATATGTACCAATACTGGATGCTGCATGTCAGAGCTGGAGGCAGGAGACAGTGTCTGAGCTTCAGCCATATACAGGGAAAAGTGAGTAATTTGGGTTTAACTTCCTCCTACAAAAGTCATTATCATTGGAAAAACAGAAACTTGCTATAAGTCATGACAGAAAAGCCTCTATCAAAGCGGCAGCCCCCAAATTTCCAAACAAACCTGTCAAGCAGTGCAGGCAAGGAAGGGATCCTGGCTCCTGGGCAGGCCAGTATCTACTCTGAAGTCAGCTCTGAATTCCAAAGGAGGAATCACTTAAACTGACTTCGGAAGCCCAAGTGAACAATAAGCGAATTGTAAAGCAGATGTAACACCTGGTGGGGACATCCAGCATAACACACAGACATATAACTGCTTTAGGTACAAGAATCTATAGAATTCTACAGTTTCTACTCATAAAGTCCCAATACTGAAGAATCCATCCTGAAATTCCAACATCTCTTCCACTTTCACAGCCACTTTTTTCCTTCCTAAAAAAACTGTTTATCTCCTGCCAAATCATTCCTGTATGGCCTGACAGCAGTGTGTGAAGAAGGAGAATCCAGCTCTGCACCAGGACTGTCAGGTTGGCAGCTGAAAGAACCACAGGGAGTGAAAGAACCAGGAGTTCAGATGACACAGAACACCACACAGACCCCAGTACCAGCTGTTGGGAAATGGGCTTTAGTCCCCAATGCCACCAGCCCAACACAAAGCACAGACCATGCCAGACGAGCAATGCAATTAGAGGAGAAACTTAAGGTTGCATGTTATCTCCATATGACACAGACAAGGGAACACAAACCATGAGACCAGCTCAGACTTCCCGGATGAGATCAGAAGCACACAGATATCGCTGACAGTCCCTGTGGCCACCCGCCAAGAGCCCAAGGGCTGCACATATTTTGCATGTACCTCACCAGATTCCTATCAAAAGAAAACATCCATAATACAGGATCACAGTTCTGCCATCCACAACAGGCACACACGGGCTGAATTCACCAACAGTTGTGCCTTTAGAAGGAGAAATGTGCATTTAAAAGCAATAATTCACAGCTTGCTCTTTAATTGAAGCTTGTACAAAGGAGCTGCCAGCCCCATGCAGCCCCACAAAGGCATTCCTTGCCTTGGAGAGCAGCAACCTTGGGCAGCCCTTTTTTAAGGTCTAAACTTGGTTGCCAGAATTTAGAAGATGGAAGCTAGCCACAAACTCCATTTGGCACCCACCTGCAAGTGCACAAGGCACATGGCCATGCACTGCAGCTCCGAAAAAGTGCCAAAGTGCCACCCAGAAAGGCTGAATGTCTAGGATTAAAGCGACCATAGAGAGAGTCAAGCACAGAATACTGTTCTCCTGTACTCCTCCTGCGCAAATCAAAATCACAGCACTGCTGAGCAAGAATAAAACCACCAAACTGCACTATGTAAAGTGTTCTGGAAGTTCCTCCTGATGAGGTAGGTCAGTAGCTCTGACATGCTCACAAAGAGTTGTTCCCTAGGTTCTTAAAAGAAAAGGAAGAGAGAGCAAAGCATGAGTGTCACAAAAATAAATCCCTGCTCGTTCTCCCTCCTGGCACATGCAAGTATGGATGCACGTACTTCCCATGCTGTCAGCCCACAGCTCCAGCTGACACACCAACTGCAGGAATGGACTGCCATGGGACAACACACGGGTAACACTCACCATGCCAGAGTGGAGGGACAGACAACTATACAGAAAGACAACACAACCACTTACCCAAGACAGAAAAAAGTCTTCCCTAGGCAAACGAGCGAGCCAGAAGCAGCACCAGCCCTTCCTGAGCAGGGTGAGGAAGGCACGATCACACACAGTCTCTCCTTAAATGGAGGGGAGGGCAGGGGCTCTCATGTAACCCCCAGGTAACCAGCAGCACAGCTGAGGGTCCAGGATGCACAGGTGGCATAAAAGAGACCAAAAGTACTGTCAGCTTCCCCACGCAGAGCAGCTGGGCAGCAGGGGGACACCTGATGGTCCATGTGGGCCGAGGCCAATGGTCTATTCAACCAGAAGTGTCAAGTCCCACACCTGGGTCTCCCACAACCACCTCAGGCAGCACGGGTCAACAGCAGCTGAATATGCGCCAGGTATGCCCAGGTGGGCAAGAAGACCAAAAGCACCTGGCCTGTATCAGCCACAGTGTGGCCACAGGCTCAGGACAGTGACCATCCCCTGTGCTGGGCACTGCGGAGACTCCTCGAGTGCTGTGTCCAGTTCTGGGCCCCTCACAACAAGAGAGACATTGAGGGGCTGGAGCGTGTTCAGGGAAGGGAATGGAGCTGGGAAGGGGCTGGAGCCCCAGAAGCGGCTGAGGGAGCTGTGGGGGCTCATTCTGGAGAAAAGGAGGCTCAGGGGGGACCTTCTCACCCTCTACAACTCCCTGACAGGAAGATGGAGCCAGGTAGGGGTCGGGCTCTGCTCCCAGGGAACAAAGGACAGGAAAAGAAGAAATAGCCTCCATTTACTCCAGGTTGGATACTGGGAAGATTTCTTCATGGAATGGGTTGTTCAGCTCTAGCAGAGGATGCCGAGGCCAGTGCTGGAGTCCCCATCCCTGGAAGTATTTAAAAATCATGTGGATGTAGTTTTTGGGGACACAGCTTAGTGGTGCCTTTGGCAGTGCTAGGGGAATGGTTGGACTCAATGGTCTTGGAGGGCTTTTCCAACCCAAACCATCCAGTGATGCCATGCGGGCAGCAGAACACCTCTGTGGTTGCAAGAGGCAGAAGACAGAAGGCCCTTGCCCTGGTGTAGAAGCTCGGGCTGTGTGCAGGTATTGCATCAATACCAGTGTCTGAGGCAATGGCTGGCAGATGGCTCACTCCCACGGTGAAGCAACACAGACGCTTTTAAATTGATCTGAAAACGCCAATATATATTGCAACTTCCTGGTGTCTTTGAAGCCACACGTGTATCTTTCCATACCATTTGTTGCCCTGTGGGGTAAATAAGCTCAGCAGGAGGCAGCTATCAGGGATTAGCACTGCCCCATGGAACAGCTTTCCCCTGCAGAGCCTGCACACAACATGTCTTCAAGCGCCTCCCTCAGCAAGTCAGTGCCTATGGCTCAGGGATCATGTTATTGCTGGGAGCACCTGGGAAGTGAGGTGTGCAATTCCACATGTGCAGAGAGCCAGCACACACAGTTTCGGTGGTATGGGCAGGGGAGCAGGTCAGGGTTTGCAGGTCCCTGAGCCATCACGGGAACACTCAGGTGTGCAGGTTTCACCTCACACGACACGTGCCCGAGGCACCGCACAGGAACCTGCTCATTCACTGTCAGATACACAGGAATTATTGTGGCTTTGCACATATTTCACATATAATCCAAGGTGCTACTTTATTATGTTACACACATTTCCTTGCTGTCCAGGTATTCTTACATGGCATGTGGCTCCTACTGGAGGGGAACACTGCATTCCAGAACTGCCAGACAAAGGGCTCCAGTGCCAAGCTCCTCAGACATTTTCCCTGTTAGACACAACTCAGACCTGTAGACAACATTGGGCACCACTCTGCCAAGGCCATTCCAATTGCCCACAAAGTGGGGACAATCCCCATTAACATCTGGTGACTTCATCTGTGTTGGGGCCTTGGGCCCAGGGGCAAGTGGAGCCCCCTGCACATCCTGCTGCCAGACACGGCACGTTTGGCCCTGGAATGGTTCTCTCTCCAAATCCACTGTACCGTCAGATCTCAGCACAAAACTGCCAGTGAAGATACAAACGCCACCAAAATTTAACCACCAGCTGTGAATAAGGCCAAACACAAATATTTTCGACTGACAGATTATCAGGAATTGTTTGTAAAAGCCATTCCTGAATACTTTAGGAAAAACATTTAAATGACTATGCCACCCCAAAATGCACCCAGTACCAGTGCCTTCCTTTTAACTTACTTGAAGCCTACCTCTCGCAGCCTTGGCCTGCTTTCCTCCAGCCGGCATTACAGTGTTTATTACAGATGTTATCTGTGCAGCGTGTGAGGAAGGAGCTCAGGGAAGAACACGCACTTGCAGCTTGCAGGGGTTTCGGGATTCCAATCACACAGCGCTCCTACCCTATCCTGTCCTGACAGGGGGGGAAAACAAGGGGTACGGGCAGGAACACTGAGCCCCACTGCCATGTGGGCAGCAAGGGCACACTCTGTCACTGCAGCAGTCAGTGTCACTGGGATACGGTTCCAGAGCCCCTCCGGACCAGTGTGAGGAGCAGCAGCGCTGCCTGCCCACCCCGGCACGGCCCCAGCCCACCGTGAAAACACACCTCAGCCCCCCAAGGCAACCAGCAGGGGCCACAGGACCCCCCACTCCCCAAATCAATAACACTCTCCCAGAGAACTGCACTATACTCTCAAGGTAAAACCGAGACAGCTGAAGTCACACTCCAAATGACACCACTGACTGCTAATCTAAGAGCAGCGTTTTCAAGTAACACATAGCTTGCCTGTTTGACGTGTCTGTGGAACACTTTAGCCAACAAAAATAAACATTTCCAAAACCAAATCTTGAGCTTCAGCATCACCGACAAAAGTCTTGGGCTTTCCTCAAAAAAGTTTTTGTTTTTTTGCTGGTTTTCCCCTCTTTTCTGCACACTGGGTTGCAGAGAAGCCAAGGTCTGATGACATGCACAGCTTTAGAGACCATCTCTCACTGCGGCAAGTCCTGCTGCAAGATAACAATATCATCTAGTTCCTACAAATGCATTAATCAAGCAGCGTCTCCCTACAGTCTCACTGTGTTTTCACACATGCAGGGACCTAGAGAGGTGCAAATGCTTTTTATTCGCAGCCCCTGACGCTATCAGGTGGGATCCCCCAGAGCCAAACTGTGAGTGAGGTGATGAGCTGGTGGAAACCCTCTCAGCCACAGGACTGCCCAGGTGACTCCTCATCCGTGTCGGTATTTCAGCCCAGTGAGGACCCTCATTTGCACATCAATAATCCCAGCGGGGTTTTGCCCGCCTGGGTAAATCTGAACTTCCAGAGTCATTTTCACAGGGTAATCACCACCAGAATACTTATGCCCCTTAGACTAAGCACTCTACCCTGACTGCAGTTTCGGGTATTTTGATAAAAATTATCCAAAATATTTCTTTAAATCCATTTCATTGCAATGGCAGGAAAATACAATGGTAGCACGAAGCAGCAAACACAGCCACTCATTAAAAGAGCCACCAAAGCTGTAAATACTATAAATTTATCTGCCGATTTCTATTAATACACATATACAAATCTGTAAGCCTGAGCAGGACAGGAGTACTAGAGGCGCAGAGGAACACCATACCATGGCAGGGACACTGAGGAGACACAGGATTTGGGAGAGCCTGGCTTCACACCTCAGCTCACTGCTCAGGGATTACCCCTGGATTAGGGCAGCATTCTTCAGGAGTGATGGGCTGCTACAAAATTGGAAAGGTTAAGGGACACAGAAAAGTCAGGTGTTTGTTCTGCACGCCACTTACAGCTTAACTGCTCCCAGCCTCAGCCAGCCAAAGAAAATGAACCAGTATTTTTAGAACAATTGGACTGAGAACAGCAGCTCCTGACCCTCCATCGGCATGAGTCGCTGAACAGCCTTTCCTCACAGCAGAATCTTTCATTAACTGTTACTCTGGAGTCCAAAAAGCTGAATGCAATTAGCAATCCCAAGAAAGAGGATACACCCTGCCACACAAGAAAGTCAAATTTTTCACAGATTATATTCGACCACCACAGAATTGTAGCAGTATTGTTCTCCAGTATGGTCTTGCCTGTTTGGACAGGCCAGAGCCGCATTATTCTGTTCTTAAAACCAAGGTACAAACAAACCCAGTTTCTATTACAGCCATGGTGATCCACAGCCTTCTGTCCACTGCTGGCACTATGAAATGGGACACTCCGGAGCAGGGGTGTACAGAGCCTCAAGAAATCCAGAAAGAGCAGATGGGCAATCATTACTAAGAGGAAGACCAGTTGAGGCTTTTCTCCATCATAGAACCCTCCAATGGTATTTCTGTCCTTCCCACACAAGCAACATTAACCTCACAGTACCGCAGTTCCCACCACAGCTTTGGTCTGATCTCTCTCTTGCTCTGCTCCAGGTTCCTCCAAGCATCCTGCAAGCTGTCCCCTTTTCTCACCTGAAGCTTCCTAAGGCTCCACAACAGGTCTCTGTTCTGCTCACATCTTACCTGTGGCAGCCTCACCCAGGACACTGAGCCAGCTAATAATCAAGTCTGTGCGCTAAAACAGCTCAAGGTCTTTCCAAATGTCCTGGCATTTCTTAGTAGCCGTTTTAGCTGTGTCTACTTTGACCCCTCAGGCAAAGGAGTCACACTCCCTTATATTCCGCCTGGTAATGGAGCTCCCCTATCACAGTCCCAGCCAAAGTCCATCACTGCCATTCTATGCATCCCTCAGTCCAATCATCAGGCACCTTGTAACCTCTCCCAGTGCCAAATTTATCCTAATTATACATGGTTCTGACACTTCTTTCCAGAGCTGTTTCAAGTGTTCCCTTTGCACCTATTTAGCTGTACACTTTCAAACTCGCACATCTCATATGGCCTTGCCAAACCTGACTACACTTGCAGATCTCCAGAAAACCATTCCGTAGATTCATACAGACTTTTGGTTTAACTGCTGTTACAGACGCCAGAAGCAGCGAATCACATCCCTATTTAACACTAAATTCCCATGACTGACCTTGCACACACTGACCTGCAGAGTGAAGCACAATGCAAGCTAAAGGTCTACAGACCAGGCTGGCTTTGGAGCTCCACACAAACAGTCCAAGAGCAATGCACTCATCAGGTAGAAACAAGGCCACACTCTCATGACATACATCCACTGGCCATTTTCAAGGTTCAACATCTCCACATGGAGGATTCAGACATGACTGTTCATGTAACACACTGAAGACATTGAGTCAAAGGCAACTGAAAAAAGGAGTGCCCAAATACGCCTTGGGCCAAAAGTCCTCCTCACTCCTGGGCAGTGATGGGTAAGAGACCATTCCAACAGGACACCATGCAGCACTTGTCCACATGGAGCAGGTGACCACGTCACTCTTTTGGAAGTATTCGGCATAAAGCCATTCTCTGAGAGGAGAACACACAAGTTAAGGGAGTGAATGCACTTTCCACAAATAACCTGTTATACAAACTGTTCCTACAAAAGGGCAAAAAGGCAAAAGGTGTCAAAGGCACAATGAAATAAATTTTCGATATGCTGGATAGTAACCGTTGTCAACCTGTCTGCCAGATAATGCCGATAGAAAGGTCCAACAGTCAGTACAAACAGGTTTACATGTCTCTATCACTGCTCCGTGGAAATGGAAAGCCAGGCTGGTCATCAAGGCCAGACGTCCACAGGAACCTGTTGCATTTTCACCCGTTTCCTGAACACAAGACACACGCTTCTGAGTTCCATGCTGCAAAACTTTTCACTCAGAGAAAAGCAGCATCAAAACCCAACCACAGGTTCTCACCAGTGTGGCTCCAACTCTGAGCACTCTTAAGTTAGCGTGAACACAGCTGCAGAGAGAAAGCAGAACCTGCCATGTCTGCCTGTGAGCATTCAATTAGCCCAGGAATCATCTTAACTTCAGCTGGACCAGACACTAAGGAAACCACAATAAAATGGTCTGAGGCATCCAAAATTATTCTCAGAAAATAGGCCAGACTGGGCATGAAAACATCTGGGCTTGGCTTGACTCATGAACCACATGAGCAAGACACCCCACTGCTGCCTGCGGGCAGCCGGGCAGGAATGTGAGCAGCACAAAGGTAGGCAGCAGCAGTCTCCTACCCACAGATTCCCCTTTTGCATCTTCCTCCAGAAAACATGCCATATCCCCTTTACTCTACGAGCGGTGTTTCTGGGGTGTCAGGCAATGTGTCCATGACCACAGCTGGTCAGCCAGCTGGCTCCAGGCACATACTCCCACCTCTGAGGCAAAAACAAGGCAAAAAACCATTCCAATCCTGACCTATGCTCACACACTGGCCAACACTGTACACATTCCAAGGATCCCTTACCCTGCTACACCAACACACACCAGCTCCCCTCACACCCACCCGGTCCTTTGTTCCAGTAACGTACACAAACTGATGTGGACACATTTATCACAATTCCAACAAGCGAACAGGCAAGATTTCAGATACCAGCAGCTCTGCTCCCCTGTCCCTCAGATGAGCCAGTGTCACCACTATTCACTTTTAGCTTTCCAGTATTAAGGCAAGAAAACTGAGCATTCTCACCAGAACTGCTCACTAAGGCCAGAAAGCCCTGAAAGACATCGCGCTACATGGGAAGGGACAGGCATGAGGACCAGCCACTGCCCAGAAACTGCTATTTCCTAGACTCAGCAATGGAAAAAGGAAAAAAGAAAATATTAAGGAGAGGAAATCAGCAGAACTGTAGCAATTATTTAAAAATAAATTGCTCATACATTTTAGGAATAAGCCTAACAGGAGGAACAGGTCCAAAAGAGACACAGGTCATGGCTTATTTATGTATTTCATACAACATGGAAAATGGATACACTATTATACATATAACCTATGGACTAGCCCAGGAAATTCCATTCTGGCCCCCATTGTACTCGTAACAAGCAGTGTAGCACTCAACTTCAGAGTGGATTGAGCCTGGTCCCTTCACTAGAAGGTGCCACCACACATGGCTCCAAGCTGCCCAGAAGAGGCTGAGAACTTGATGCCCACATTTTAGGATGGAGCACATTTGGCACACACCAAGAACAGAGCTTGCAGTTCAGTCTTCTTCAGAAGAAATCCAGCATATACATGCTCAAACCACTCTGCACCTCTCAACAGAGCTCATCAGGGGGGCTAGTTTCAAAAACCCCACTGGTGCTCCAGGACAGAACCACGATGTGGTTTAGAGCCACAGAGCCATCTGACCCCAAAAGCATGTTGGGCCGACAGCCCTTCATCGCAGCTCTGCAACCCCCAGCACCCAGAGTCAGCTACCAAGGACAAGCAGGACTCCAGGAGGTGTGTTGGGGGGAGAAGAAAAGGGAGTGAGAAGGAACATTTAACTGAAAAGAGGAGACCTGCACACCCGAACCAGCCTCACTACTCCCAAAGGAAGTCAGTGCTCAGTGTCCCGTACACGGCTCTGGCCCTGGCAGCTGTCACTCCCACAGCAGGCACTGGGCACTGCCAATCCAGGACTGCTTCCCAGGGACCACAGCCCTACTCCATTGGCTCCTCGGCAGCACATGCACCATTAATGAAGGTTTTATCTCCCCCTCTTCCTGTCAGCACAGACCCAGACAGGCTGACTCTGTTAACATTAAGAATGCTTATTTTTCCTCTATTCACTATCTCCAAGCCAAAACAACATCTGGAACTTCAGCTTGCCATACAAAGAGAGACAGATTAAAACTGGAAAAATCTACACATCACCTTCCCAAGCTTTATACATTTCTGCTTTTATCCAAATTTCCCACATGTGCCTTCCAAAACAGCTCCACTGGGAGAACAACTCAGCCTCTCGGACAGACTCCCAAACACAATGTAAGGCCCCTTCCACTTCAAAATAACCTCAAAAAGGATTATCAGAAAAATAACACAAGCCAAACCGATAGGAAAGTGAGAATTTACCATTGCTTCTTATACAAAAGAGAGGTGACATATCAGTGACCTAGAAAAGGAAATTAAACAAAGAATATTACTGGTGTGTGTTACTTGATAAAGTAACAGGGAAAAAAACCAAACCTGGCGCCATTTCAGGCTACACAAAGGTCCCACTTTAACAGACAGCTGTCTCCAGTGTCCTGTAAGTGTGCTTTTTGCTTAGATCATGGTCAATGAATCATGAAAATCAATACAGAGGGAAAACATAAAACCACGCTGCAGACAGGCCCAGCAGTGGAGCATGTACCAACTAGCACCAGCCTTGGCTGGAGAAAGACTTGCCAAATAAACACAGCCTAGTTTTTGCAACAACATTTATTTAATGCTTAGTAGTTAATTAACAGAAGTCATGACTACTGGTTATTTTCTAACCAGCCATCCCACTGCAGTTACGCACTCCAGGCTCACCACCAAAGCTCTCCCTGCTCTCCCCCGCGTGTGCCGCCTCTGCCACGGCACTCCCGGCCTCACCCACAGCTGGAGTCCAGCCCGGCACAGCTCCCAGCTCCAAGAACAGCTGGAGATGGGCCGCGGTGGCCGAGACCTTTCCCACCATGGCCCAGCTCCGCTGTCCCGGAGCATCCACCAAGGCCTGCCTGGGTGCCGGGGCAGCCGCTCCCAGGGCCACGCTGCCACCTGCCAAGCAACGACTGCTCTCCGCGCAGGAATTTCCAACTCACAGCCCCCTGGACGAGTTATCCCACTGCCAGCCCCAGGCTGCAGGAAGCTGCCATGCTGCTGCCAATCGCACTATTATTTTCAGCTGACAATCACACAAAACCAATTTGAATGGCTGAAGCAGAATAAAGTGTATGTTTTCAGGAACAAACAAAACATGTTTCATGGGTTTCTGCATCTACCAGCAGATTTTTACATAACACAGAGTGGAACCCAATTAAAATAGTTCCCGTTGAACAGAATCAGCCCTGTTCGAGTGGAAGGACAGAGAGCCAACCCCCACACTGTACCAGTGCTTTGACAGTCTCATAGCAATGACCATCAGTTCAAACACACAGCACATGCCAACTCCAGGGAAGCAACAGCAGCATAAGCTCTAATGGTAATTTGCTGCTGAATACACATAAAACTCCTCTACGCAACACTCAGAAATTACTCATGTTTTAGCAGATTTTTGCTTTGCACCCAGCTGTTGCCTGTTCCCAAGGCACAAATTAGCCATTTCCTCTCTGAAAAGCAGGATTAACTCACAGCAATGGTACTCAGCAGCAGCAACACTTGGCCCCCCCAGCCCCTGTTCCCGTCGGTCCCCAGCCCGCCCTGCAGCAGCCAGGCACTCCGAAGGAAGCTGAGCACTGCCAGCAAATGAGCAGATCAGAGCAGACTAAATGAATCCTTTATCAACACTTTTAAAATGTTATTTCTCTGTCAGTTGGCTGAAAAACAGGAATTACTAAATCATCTCCAAAACTCCCAGAATTGACTCACTTGACAGTCTGAGCCAGTAAAACTAAAAGTCACCCCTACTGATGCATGCAGCAGTCACTGCCCTGTGTCTGGGAACAGTCACCAAGGACATGGACAAGACTGCATTCCTTTGGACCAGAGCTTCTAGCTGAACTGTCCCACTCTGGCCTGACTGCAGGGACTTCCTGCTTGTCACACTTGCCATTTTCAGGACAGAACATCTAACGTTCCTGATGGCTTCCCAGTGCAAGGATAATCATGGCTAGCTAGCAGAGTTTGAAACTAAACCAGTGAACTACTACTGCATAAATGTGGTTGTTGGTCAGGCTTGTTTCCCATGAAGAGCCATTTATGCAGCTAAACAAAATCTGCCCTGCCAAGGATTTTCCTGAATTCAAAGTGCACTGCAGCATTCCCTCAACACCCAGAGCATGACCACGCAGAAAACTGCAATGTAGCTACGTACGTACATTACATGGTACAAACCACTTAACCAAGAAAAGCACTTTGATGCCTCTTCTTTTTATGTTCCCTTCCTAACACCATGATCATTTCCACTCACTCCAAGTCCCTCAAAGCAATCATTTTCAGTTCATTTTCTGGAATCTCCCCTACCCTTCACCTTCACACATCCCTTCCAGTCCAGGCACTCTCCTTCTGCCACCTTCTCTCCAGCTATCTTCTACACTAGAAGAACTTTTCATCTGCTACATACAGATGATTTTAAAAAATTATCACCTTTCTTTTTTTGGTCTTTTTTTAAAAAACAGCTAAATTCCATCTGGGATCAACAGCTTTTTTGTTCCCTTGTTCCTGATGGGTTCTGAGGGGCACAGCCCAGGTGCCAGGGAGCCATAATCCTCAGCAGTGACACTGAACATGCAACAACACGGTGTCTGGGGCTTGGTGAAGAAAAGAGCTGCTGGACACTGGTTAACACTGGCCCACAGGTACAAACACACTGCTGCAAGAAACAACTATACCAACAGAGTTTTAGCTGAGAATTCTGGTAAGAGAGGACTTCTTACCTGCAGCTGCTCAGAGGGATACCTATTTCTGGACTGCAGCTGTACATTCCCTCCCAGCTCTCTTCCAGCAGCCATACACCCGTCAACTCCCTTCTGCACTCAGCAGTCTGTTCACCACTGAGAGAACAGGCAAGCCTGGAGCATAAGGGAGGTCATGCCTGCAAACTCTTGGGAACACAAATTCGGAGCAAGGGCTCTGCTCCATGGTCTGTATTTGACTACATCAGCTCACTTGTCACCAGGTGGGGAGGAGAGGGCAGGAGGTGTTTAAGCAGCTCTGTTGTCACCCCTGCAAAAGGCTGAGCTGTCACTGCACCGTGACACAGGCACTAGCAGCACCAGCTCAGGGCAGGCAAAGTGAGCCACAGAATAAACTCAAAAGCATCAAGTTCCTACAAGCAGGGCTGCAAAGAAATCAAACAACTTCAAAATAATTCTGTGGTAAACTTCCCGGAGCAGAGTTGCCAAACTAGCAATTCTGGGGAGGGCTGGACGAGCCAGAGCTCTCTGCAGGTCTGCACAGTCCCTGGGAAAAAAGCAATCCCTGGCCACCCGAAAATCCAGCCAGGCTGCACAAGCTGCTCCCAGCAAGGAACACCACACAAAATGATTTCAGCAGTACAAGGAGTATTTCATTCTTTCTAGACTGCTCCAGCTCCCTGCACACAGCTCCAGGGGCTGTGTTAAGCTACACTGCCATTAGAGAAGTTTTTTTATCAAGGGTAAAGTTTCTTTAGATATTCCACACTGCTTTAAATCTTCACTCCATCTTCATCCCCTTCCTCCGGTGTCCTCCCTCAAACCCAAAGCCTTATTCTTAGGAAGGCAGAAAATGACAGCAACATAATTTCAAAGCACTTCCCAGTCCCAACCCTTCCCAGCTCACGTCGGGTAAATCCTCAGCACGAACATCTAACACCCAAGTACACCCATACTCACCTTTCCCTGCAGCCACTTCACTTGAGCAGGGAACTCTGTACTCCGGATGGAAGTTTCATTGGACCAATGCTAGGAAAAAAATAGCTACAGAAATGCAAAATAAACCCTACTGAGTAATTGTGTGAGCATAATGATTCAGAGGCAAGCTAAGCAAAATTCAAGGTTTAAAACAAACAAACCAAAAAATCCCCCAACAAAGCCCCCAACCCACACATTTGGAATTTTAACTAGTTTTCTGAAATTTTCAAAACAGGACTTTACATCTGCACGGATGGAATACTCATTTCAGGTTTTGGTGTGTATTTAAATGCTCCCAAGTTGATCAAGGTGATTTAAATTAGAAAGTTGAGTACACTTTAAATAACCAATTTTATGCCTGATTTTGTACTTATTTTGTTTGTTGTTTTTATTGAAAGGTTTAATTACTGTTCAACACAAATGAACATACTAAGACTAACTTAGTATGGGCGTTAAAGACCATTTCCCTCTGCATCCCTCTACTCCAGCACCCAGGAGCCACAGGTTCCCAGTTTTTATAGAAAGCAATACATTTTTATAATATTATTTACTCTTAAAAATCGAGTATTTCAAAGTTTATTTTTAATTGGAAAACAGGTTTACAATGGCCTGATTGTGCTAATTACACAAGAAAAATTACAGAGCTTTTTGCCAGCAAAGCCCAAGGACACAGGACCTGTGGTTACTGAAGTGACTCGGCCAAAGCCAGCCAGGTGAGCTTGTCTGGTGACTTGGAGAGGAGACAAGACCACCCTGTTTCTCAGCTCATGGATCACGTGGAGCCAGGCTTTGCTGCTCTCAGGAGACCCAGCTTACAGCCCCACCATCCCACACACCACTGTGGCAGTGTGGAAGACCTGAAACACTCTTTGCAAATCTCGGACGTGTCTTAGACTGGGAAGGAATGTTCAATCACCTTTAAACCCTTCTCATTAGGCAGCTGGAGCAAGCATTCAACAAACTTTATTTAGCATTTACTGGGGGTTTTTTAAACAAGCAAACAAAAACACAAATTAAATTAAAACCAAAACAGTTCAGCGATTTGGAGTAATTTTGACTTTTATACTCCAGAGGCACAACCACGATGGTGCTGCCTATTTCTGCAGGATCTTAGTGTGGCTCCAGGGGAGGGTCAGCTCAGCACTAGAAATCTCATTATTTCCACAAATCCTGCCACAGAGACCTAAGGTTTAGCTTGTTAGTTTTTAACTCAATTCAGAGTAAAATCAAATGCTATTCTTTTGCCATGTTTCACATGGAAAATATTTGCTATGTTCATTTATTTTATTTAAACATTTTAAACTGCTTTAAAAGACAGGTTTTTCTGCAGGGGATTTTTGTTTGTTTGTTTTATAAAAAAGTGGCCTTTCAAGAACAGAAAATCAACAGAATCTCCCTTTAACATCAGATACTCAAATATTCCCTTGCAGTCTCAGGAAACTGATCAAATACACAATCCGAAAACCCGCTTTCCTGCTACGCTGTAACTCACGCTTGGCCATACAAGTCTATTTCTTTTGGCCTGGGTTTGCTTCTTGACACAGTAGCTACTGTGGCCTATTGACCCATAATTATCACCCAAAGAGAAGACAATATATTAAGCACCTTTTTCCTTGATCTACTCGGACCAGAGGTGCCAGCAGAGTGGCTGTGACCTAAGAACAATTTGGATAAAACCTGTAAGCTGCACCAAGCTGCCACTAACACACTTACAGACACCTTTCATACAACTATGATATGCCAGTGTTAATCAGACATCTTTGGCTTGTCTGACATTCATTTTTTAATTAATATGCTATTACAAACCCAATTTCAGAAGAACCCCTCATTCCCATACAACCAAACATACCTGTGGAACTGAAAGAAGAGCAATCCTGACAAAAAAAAAGACTTCAGATTTTCTGAAGAATATTTCAGAACTTTGAGGAAAATCCCCACGTTTGGTAACCTTTCCCATCGCTGGCACACCAACCCCTCAGAAACTTCACTTACAGCCTACGGGTCACAGCTGTTTGCAGCTTTGGTTTGGGTTAATTTCCCTTCGTGTTCACACTGGGCAACATTTCAGAAAGAACCTTTCCTATGCACACTCCCTTCTTGCTGCCCAAGCCCTACTCCTTTGGGGGACCCTGAAGCTCCACTGCAGAGGGTCCTTGCCAGAGCAGCCCAACAAGGGACGGTGAGGTCTCTAGCGCCTGTGCCCTGGGAGTGGTGCCCTCACACCTCCTACCAAGGGAAAGCTGGTACAAACCACAGTCCCCACCCAGGGAGATCCACATGTGCCACCAGGAACTGCTCAAGTAAGACAATCCCAAGACAAACACGCAATCCTTTGCCATCACATTACTCCTGACTGGCAGCAAGGACCTTCCCATGATGCCAGGGTACCACCACAGGACTCAGACTGCATGGCAGAGCACCCAAAACCTCACTGATGGCTTTCCAGGCACTGTTTTACTCACGCTCTGAACATGAAGCATGTGCAGAGTTGAACAGCACCAATTAACAGCTGACAAACAATAACTTACTCTGTTAGGGACACTCCACCACATGCGTGACCCTTTGGCATTGCCTCATCTCACAGTGACAGCTGAGTCCCACAAAGCCTCCCTGAGCATCCCTCTTTCCCCAACCCCCCTGTTATTTATATCCGTACCAGAGCCAGACTCCATCTCAGTTCTCTGGAACACTTCCCTAGAGACCCAACAGCAGAGACCACCTTCACTCCCACAGCACAAGGGTTCTTCACCCCCTAAACCATGTGGCCCCAGTGCCAGGGCCACTTTCAGTTCACAGGCACCTGAATTCCTACCAGAAGGCAGCCAAAAGCTACCAGTGGTGCTCCTTCCCTCCACAGAAAAATGAGGGCTTGCCAGTTTGTTTAGTTCAGTTCCCTTTAGCACACACACACCTGAAGAAGCACACTTGCTTCTCCTTCCAGATTGCCATCACAGCCAGGAAAAACTGAACCTCCCTCTTCCAGAAGGGCACCTGTTGATATTTTCACCCAGGTCTCAAAAGAACCATCAGGTACCAGGAGACAAACACTGCAGCCTTTCCAAAGCTGCTGTTCCTTGAGAGAACAGCACAGGCACTCACAGGAACTCACTCTGGCCACCCAAGGACTGATGGTGCAGAGCAGGAACAATGACAAGGGGACTCTGTGCAGAGGAATAGCAGCCTCCAAATTGCACCCACTTCACTTAAGAATAACATTAAAACACAAGCAAGCTCTCAAGATCTCTTACTTTTGCCTCCATCTGCTGCTGTGCTGCAGCTCTATGAACCCAGCCTTGTGGAACAACTTCCAGTTAATTCACCTTTTCCATTTGCTTTAGTCCACTCCCCAGAGCTCCATATCCAGTAGATATTTATTTTAAAGCTAAGCCAAAACCATTCAAATGCTAACAATTCAGAGCCTTCAGTACTCCTGGTTGCATGCAGGAGGGCCTCTCTTAGAATAAAGAGTGTCCACTTTGGGAACTAAACCAACATGATTATAATGGGGCTGCACATTAAAGTTTTACAAATCCCCAGACTGGAAATAAAGTAGGTTTCACTCCTTGCAGGCCCTTTGTTTCAGAAGGCATAAAACTGCATTGCAGCCTCAGGAACAGTGATTCCTCACCTAAGACTCCAGGAGCTGCGTAAGAAAACTGAGCTACAAAAGCCTGTTTGGTGTTCTGGCTTCTTACTGCATGGCATTTTGGCCTTCCTAATGGACAAAGTAGACAAAGTTATCTCAAAATCCTGGATGGTCTTTCACATGAGAGTCCAATACATGTTTTCTTTGAATCTCTAAATAACATGAAGCAACAAATTCTAAACAAAAATATGACGTCAAAGACTTTTCCAGTCATTAAAATATGCCCCTTTTGCACCAGGCATGGAAATACCATTTTTCTTTCAAACAGCCTTTTGATGGTGCTTAGGTTTTTCTTTCCATCATTTAGGAACAGTCATATTGATTCACTCATTCTTCAAAATACTACATGTGTTGCAAGGAAGGTATATGGAGAAAAGGGTCTGAATAGGTTCAGATTTTAGAACAGGTTTTGCAGACCATGCCCAGGTTTGCTTCAGAGGTATGACACTAGTCTTACAACCATGTAAAACACATACACCAAGACAGAAAAAACCACGCTATTGTTTAGGCAAGCTGGGACATGTTACTCAGATTATTCTCCACTGGAGGCTGATGCAAACATGCCAGGTCCACAAACACACAAAAGTGTCTATGTGGCATTTCTGGCACATTTGTAAAGGCCTAATTAATTGTCAACCAACTAACGTGAGGTTAAGGGAGAGCAAGCCAAGGAGCTCTTCAAGAATTTAAGAAGTGCACAGGCCTGACAGCAAAAGCCAAGGAAGGACAGGATCAATGGGAATGGACATGGAGAAAAGGCCAAGGAAGGCACTGGCCATCTCCCAGCTGTGCCTTCACACGTGCACAGTGCAGGGACTCGAGGCAGGGGCAACACAGCCCACGCTGCTGCACAGCTTTTTCTTCCATCCCAGTGACTTGAAATAACTTGAATGTTTCTTTCTGGACAGAGACGGGTTCAAATTATGCAAAGAAGTTGGAAGACAGCCAACACTCAAATGATTTAACCTTCATCATAACCACAAAGACGTACCTCTGCTCTCCCAGACGGGTGTCTGTGAGCTGGGCTGGGCACAAAGCGCTGCCCAGCTGAGCAAAGAGGTTCAGCCTGAGAGTGGAACACGACATCAAAGACAGGCCCTGTGCTACCCCTGCGGGGAGGACAGCTCACAAACCAAGAGAAGCAGAGATGGTCCCAGACCACGTTCACACGTAGTCACCCTGAGAGGGAAAAGGGGTGAAGTAAAAAGATGCTTGCATTGCAGTTTTCATCATCATTACATTTGGACTCAGGATCCCCACAGGTTTTACAACTCAATCCAAAAATAAAGGACAATGGAATAAAAATTACTTAGATCAATGCTCAATACATAAGAATGAAAGTCTGAAACATAATTTCCTGAGCTTTCCAAATATTTATTTTCCTGTTGTAATCACAATCACCAAGAGTGCACACACAGCCCCCTCCATTTTGTTGTGGTTTTTTTTAAATTCACAAGCATCAGCACTTTTCATGAGCTAAGAGTACATCTAAAGTACTTCTTCTTACTATTTACCTTGAGCCAGTATTTAAGAGTCACATTGAAAATAACCTTTTTTTTAAATATGTAGCTTGTTGTAATTCCACTCCCAAAGTGATATGAATTAGCTAATTTAATAGACTAGGACACTACAAGTTGCACAAGTTTTCATTCTGACAATGGAAAATAAGGAGTAGCACATGGTATAATACTTCAAGACTGACTGCTACATGAACTCCATTGCCAAATCATACTCCAGCCTGGGGTTTGCCCAGCCCATGCCATCAAAGTTGATGTTTTAGCACACTGTTACCCACAACTGCAACTGCAGCAGACAGCTCCTCTCCAGCAGCAGTAAAGGCTGCAATCTAATGGATTAAAAAAAAAATAAAAAAATCACTCCTTATGAAGTTAAGAAGAGTTTCAATGTGCAACATGGGCATGACTTTTGCCAATAACCAACATGCAAGGTATCACCTATCTTTACTCTAACATAAGAGTATTACAACATAACATGATACAATTAATATTCTCTTAAATCAAACCATTATCTTTTCATTTTGTTTTCTCTTTCAAGATTCAGACTTAAAATTACTTAATTGTTGCAGTCCACCCACACAAACACAAGAGACAAGTTTATTGCAGTGGAGAGCCCTAAATAGCACAGTCTGGTTTAGGCTGACTAATACAAACACGCATTTTGTTTAATTTTACATTTGTTCCTAGGGAGATTTCGCTCTCATCTCTTCTGCCTCTCATTCCACACCACCTGACAGCATAGGACATCACCACTCCTGAGGGATGAGTAACGTGGGGCAGCTCTGGCACCGTGCGGTGGCTCGGGAGACAGGCTGGCCACTGCTGGCCCCCATCCTGCAGAGAGGGGAGGGTAGGCAGGTGTCTGGGAATTCCAAACACGTGTGTCCGAGCACACACTGAGGCCACAGCCCAGGCAAAGAGCAAGCCAGAAGCAAGGAGATCTGCAGAAACTCTCCCTGGGGAGCAGAGCACAGCAGGTCCACTCTGGCATGGACAAACTGGGCCAAGGCACCCTAAAAACAAGCTCAATACTCCTACGGTGAACTCTAGCAAGGCAACAGTTTTCACGAACACACCAAGACAGCACAGTGTCCTGTGCATCTGCCCAGCCATTCGTACGCTCAGACATCCCTCCTTAGCACCAACACAAGAAAATAAACTGGGAATTAACCTGAGCTAGAACTAATCTGGCAAAGACAAAGTTTTAACCAAATTAACACCTTATCCAGTGCACCACATGGACAGAGATGCTAGAACAGGGCAGCACATGGAGAGGGAGAACTTATTCCCCTGGCAGTAGTAGCCAGCAAAAAGTTTTGCACAGCCACAGCCCCAGCTGCCTCAAACTGCTGCGCCAGGAACCCCAGGCCATTCAGGGGCAGGGTTGGAGGGGCCTGCTGAGGCACACCGACTCCTGAAAGCCGGGATCAGCAGCTTCCAGCACTTCAAAGGGAAGCCACTTCTAGCCTCCGAGCTATCCGCCCAGCCAAAGGCAGCTGGCAAAGGCTGCCAGCCCACTCCCGCTGTCACCGGATCCCTGCCAGGCAAACGGCAGACCTGCAATTAGAAGAGGTGTTTGTTGGCCTCCTCTGCAGCTCATTAGCAGAGGTAAGGCTTGCAGTCAGAACAAGAAAGGCCCGACCTCCAGTAAGCACAACTCTCTACAACCGCTCTCGGTAAGACCAGGAATGAGCCCTCCTACCAGTTTCCACTCAACTGAGGATGATCTGTGGCTTCAGCATGCCAGGAAGGAATGTTCCAGGCACTCAGGGGTGCAGCACTACCTCTTCTGTAAAAAAGGCCCAGATAACAGTCCTTGGTGTTCCCCCTCGCCACCTCCTATCTCCATCTGTGGTCGTTTCAGACACAGCAAATGACTCCAAAGCCTGCCTTGGACAACCACTGAACTGCAAGTCTTCTGTTTTAATAAGCTTTTCCTAACCAAGCTGGAGCCTTCTTTTTCCTAAAGCAGAGCACAGTTAATCTACAGCAAGCTCCAGATGCATCTTCACAGAAGTACCATGAGCAGGGAATAGTGACTTGGTCTGGCCCTGCAGGAGGGAAGATGCCCTGACAACAGGACTTCTGGGGCTGAGCAACCACTGAGCTGCATACCAACAGGAGCAACACACACCACCACATACACCTCACCCAGCAATAACCTGACTCCAGAAGAGGCCAGGAGCAGATGCTTAGGAAGAAGTATAAGTACATAGGTCATTCTTCCACCCTCCTCTGCCCCAATCTCAGGTTTCCCAGTTGGAAGTAAATTCTCAAGCATCAGAATCACTGCATTTACTGGTCCCCCACAGGCTTACCCACAGATCCAATTATTTCTTAAAAGAAGAATGTCTTCTGAATGTCCCACTGAAGTCAGTGTATGGCTTAAATAGGCACCATACAAAAACTACTGGTTTTCATTTTAAAGCTGCTGACCATTGACTACACATGGTGTTCCCCCTTTCTTACATCACAAAAAATTATGTAAGATTATCACTTCCCATTTACTCACATGCGAATTGTAACTTTAAGTCCTCTATAGTATTTCCTTTCAGGCATTTCTCCCCTTAGCAAAAGTCTGTTATTCACACACACTGCATCCACACCACCTCACACAGACTTGCAGGACAAGGCTGAGCCAATCCCACGCAAAACTAAAACAGCATGAAGAAACTGTGGAGCTGAAGGACAATAACTATTCCAATTGGTTAGGGACTTATACCATCTTCGTATTCAAAGAGAACACCAGCACTCAAGGTAAGCACCTTGATCTGGGAGGCTTGTGAGGTGTTTCAGAGCTGATGGCACACCAATTTGCAGGCACAAGGAATGCAGAGCATGTTCTGACCAGAGCTGGGCAGAATCTTGTGTCCAAGAGGCCCTGGCCCCCAGCACACAGCCTGGCACAGCAGGGAGAGACAGGCAGGGTTAGCACTGGGGCAGTCAACAAGGCAAGGCACCAACAGCCCAGCTGAGTGCAGCATGAAAGGGAGGAGCACATCAAAAGAGCCCTGGCAAAGAGGGATCTACCCTACCTGGCAGACCATGATGCAGCACCTGATGTTGACTATCCAGTGGCACACAAATCACAAGGTCAGCTCTGGCCTTCCAGGGGAACGCCAGCAAAGAGCACCAGCACCTCTGAACTGCAGCGCTGCTTTCTTCCGCATAGAGGAACTGCAACATACTTATATCACTAGGAATACGGCCACACTCTTGATGTTCCTTCCAGAAAACAGCATCCTGCAGAGATCGTGGCAAAGGTGGGATTCAACACTACTTCATAATCACAGTTTGTTCTCCGTGGATTTTGTTACAAGAGTAGAACTTTAAGAGCATGTTCTGAACACCAATAAGGTACAGATGCAAATCACTGTGAAACTGAAACCTGTGAGCACTGTAAACACACAGTTTCAAGGAGGACATGTTAAAGAAGGGATTACCATCACCTGAGGGTGGGTCACGTGTGTGCTCGTGGTCCAATGTAACACAGAGAACAATTTTACTACAACCACTTACTGCTATTTGACTGGACTTCTATGCCTTTGAAAACATTACTCTAAAACTGTGTTTTGGCTACAAATGTGGTGGGGAAGAAAAGGAATTTCTTGAAAGCATTTCCATGGAATTCCACACATTTCAGAGTCAACATTTTATAAATTCATGATCCCAAAACACTTTGTAAATCCATATGAATTCAGCTTTCCAACACTGCTGGGAAACAATTATTCCTTATTTTACAGGTCTGTACAGGTATGTACAGCATAAAAATGCCTTATGCCCTCAATGTGTGGCCACAGAACCTATGGCAGCAGAGTCCAAAAGGTGAGGTTTTTGACAGTGTCATTTACCTCTGTAAATAAGGTGCTCCTAAACTGTCTCAGTCTTGACTACTCTCAGGTCTTAAAGCAACTAATCCGTGCCCTAACACAAGTGCACACTCTGGTCAAGGCCAGCCTGCCATTCACCCCAGTGACATCCGTGAATCCTCACACACAGAGACACTCAGAAACCCACCCCGTTCAACACCACCACTGCAATCTGCTGTGGCTCAACAGCTGCACAGGTGAGTGGGCTAAGTTTTTAACCTGCAGTATCAGATATCAAGATGCCTGTTTGAGAGTTCCAATACCAAGAATGTAAACAAATTCAAGCAGCTTTTTTTTTGGCAGGGACAAGGGGGCTGAACAGGTGCCTAATTATTTTACAACGGCTGTCCCTAGATCCTATTTTAGCATCAGGCTCTCATTAAATTTAAGCATGACTTCAGAGTACCAGCTGGCTGGAAAAAACAAAAACCACAAACACAACCCACCCACAACACCCCACTGGTGTTCTTTCCCCCACCCATTCTCTTCCTACCCTCTCTGAAGGCTTGGAAGACACAAGTTCCATTTGGAGAGCTGGCATCAAAAGCAGATAAGTTCTGCAGGAAATGGCTATATTTAGCCCTCTCCTTTCACCTCAGCTCCTCCACACACATTCTCCTGAGGAAGGATCTTTCCACTCCGTGTTAGAGGTGAGCTTTAGCAGGTTGCCTTGGCAGAACAAATACAACCAACTTCATACGTGTTAAAAGAGGTGCATAAACAATCACCAGAATATCAAATATCCGGCTACTAAGGCATATAATAGAATCCTCATGTCTCAAAGTGTGTTGAATTGTGAGTTCCAGGAACGCAATATGGCCAAAGTCCCTTTACGAGCGATGCCCATGGAGGATGAGGCTGAACTGCACACACCATTTGGGCATTCACCAATCCTGTCAGTAGCCAACACAGCCCCCCTATTCTCTACAGAGCATAAACATGGGGCAACAACCTCAACAGCTCTGCAACCAAAATATTTTCAGTTTCCTAATTTATTTATACAATAAGTCACGAAAAAAACAGCAACAGTTTCTGGGAAGTGGAAGGACACAGAGACTGTCAGCAACACCTCTGGAAGCATCCTCAGCACCAGGTCATGATTTCCCTTTCTGAGCTCAAAACTCTGAGACATGTAATAAGCCTTAAAACTAAAAATATGTAACAGTTTTATTCCCTTGGGCCATTTCATTTAAATACGGCCTCACCTTCTATATTCTGGCCTGTAAGACCTGATTATTTACAAATGGAGATGGTTGAGGGGCTATCTAACTCACGTGAAGTTTGTTTAGAAATGGAGACAGAATGAAACACAGCTGTCACTCAGCGTGAGGAGACAAACAGGCAGAGATTTTCAGTCAGGAATGACTCCCGGTTCTGTGCCACTGGGCAAGGAGAACACCCCCACCCCCCATCCCAACCCCGAACCAGAGGAATGCAGGTCTTATCCCAGCAAACAATTCCTGAGGGAAAGCAAACCTCTCAAAACACTGCACACACTTAACACCTCCTGGGGGGAGCACAGTGCACACAGGAACTTTTTGTTTCCTTTAAACAGACCTCTAACACCTCCTCCAAAACCAAAAAAAAAGTTTCGGCCATCAAAGGCCCGAGCCCTGCACTTGAGAGCTCTCCACAGCCAGGACTCCAGCTTTCCCATTTCAATTGCAAGGCACCCCAGCACTCTTCAAACAGCTCCAGCTCTTCAAGGACAGAGCTTGGAGAGTATTTGCAAAGTGCCTGCTGCATTCCAGGTCACCACCAACCCTCTGAAGATGAGTATAAGGATCATAGTAAAGATTGGATTACAGAAAACAAAAGAAAAGTGAAGGTTAAAAATAGACTTGTCATTGCCCACAGCAAACTGCTACAGCCACCGAGTTTTCTTAAACATGAGGCTGAGATAGGCTTCAATGCAGACCATAAAAACACGTGAGATTTGGGACAAGAACCTTTTCTCTTTACAAAGCTCAATGTATTGTTTCTAAGAAGTTTTTTCGTACGCTGCAGCTCAGTCCAGAACCTGAAAGCTCCCACCAGTAACACCATGCCGAGGCACTGGAGGCTCCAGCACACCTACATAAACCCCGACTACTTCAGAACCTGCTGAAGGTGAAGTTCTCAATTTCTGGAAAACAAAGTGGGCTAATCCCAGTTTACTGTAAAAGTACTCCTGGAAACAGGTTATTTTTACGCATGTTTATAGACTAACAGAGTTGGAAAGACTGCCCAGGCAGCTTTCCCTACTACATTCATGCCCAGATTTCACATGCCAGCATGTGGAGCCCCCAGGCTGGCACACAGACCCGCCCCGAGCCTGCCGCAGGGCCGCGCTCCCTCTCCAGCCCCGGTCCCTTCAGCAGCCGGGCCACATCCCGCTCCCGCTGCCCCCGAGCCCGGCGTGCTGCCTGCGGACAGCGGGGGCTCGGGCCCCGAGCCAGCCGGTTCGGCGGGGCCACCGGGGAAATCAGCCCTGCACACGGGAACGAAAGGGAGAGCCCCAGCGCCGCCCTGCCCGCGGGGCGGCACCGCGGCCGGGGGACACCCTCCC
>VWZG01009906.1:372088-392711 GCA_013396735.1 Grallaria varia | reverse complement strand
GGCTCTGTTCCCCCACGGGCACCCCCTGCCCCCTCCCTGGGCACGCCGCGGGTGCGCCGGGCAGGGCAGAGCCCAGCGGGGTGCGGGCTGTGGCAGGGGCAGGGGCAGGGGCAGGGCTATGGCATGGCTGGGGCAGGGCTGTGGCTGCTCCTGCCTTAAGGGAGGAGCTCGCAAAGACGTCACCAAACAAAAAGGGAAAGGAATTCTGCCTGTGCCCTGCGCGGGGAAGCGTTTCCACACAAGGTGGCACCTGTCTCCTTCCTTCCAGTCTCGAGCCGGAGACGCCAAGAGACACCTGAAAATATTCTCTGAAAATTAACTCCTGGCAAACAGGATGCAGAATCCGTCATTAATGCCCTCATCAGCGATCGCTTCTCCCGGGGCGCTCGCAGTAGGGCACGGCAGGCACTGCGGTCAGCGCCGGGGCTGGGACACACGGACGGACGGCAGGGATGGGGTGGGTGACAGAGCTGTCCCCGCTCCGAGTGCCGGCTCTGGGACACACGGACGGACGGCAGGGATGGGGTGGGTGACAGAGCTGTCCCCGCTCCGAGTGCCGGCTCTGGGACACACGGACGGACGGCAGGGATGGGGTGGGTGACAGAGCTGTCCTCGCTCCGAGTGCTGGAGTATTGTAGAATATCTTTTCGTGCACAGTGCAGACCAGTGCCAGCCCTGCTAACATATGAGGTGGTTTTGCATTCTGGAGTGGCTGAAGCCACTTGCCCTTCAGTCTCACAACTCCCACAGCTTCAGAGATGCCATAAGGCCAGAGCAGTGCCTCCAATTCACAGCCACCAGACACCAGGGACAGTTAGGAAGGGTCTCGTGGGTCATCTAGCCCATGTACTTCCATCTGTAGTTAATTGGAGCTCAAGGAGAAGAGTCACAGCGATGACATGTCCTTCTGATCCCTGTTTGCAGGGTAGGGAAGGAACAGGGCTGCCCTGCCACCCCGTGTCCTTGGTACCACACTGCCCTGGCTGCACAGAACCCACTGGGCACCAATACAAGCCCTCATCCCAGAAACAGGGCCTGGCACGGGGATGTTCCTCCTGAGTACCTTCTCTGCAGCACAGCCAACAGCCCTAGCCCACCCAGCCCTCCCCCAGGCTGTGCACACCTGACCACTTCCCCTTCACCTGCACTTTCCAAAATCAGCTCATGGGGCTGTGGGCACCCTTGAGGACACATCACCATTTATTCCTACTCCCTTCCTCCAGCCTTAGCTCGTGCCTTGCTGTGTGCCTGCCTTCACTGACCACAAGACTTCAGTGGAAGCCTTGCAACATTAGGTGGTTTTAAAACTTTAAACTGTGGTGAAGCCATGGAGCTGCCAGACCCCTTACTTGCATTAAGGTCCTTGGTCCTCAAAGTTGCAGAGAAAGGCAGGGATGTGTCCTGAAGGCTGCAAGAAACCACTTTGATTTTCATGTGATAATTTTTAACTCCTCTCATGCTTCTCCCACATGTCTCCAGCTCCATGGTCTCTGCCTGCCCAGGCCTGGCCCAGTGCTTGTGGGCTCAGGCTCCCACATCAGTGGAGAACACCAGGCCAGGGAGGAGTGCAGGATGAACCCTCCCTCTCCAGCCCTCATGAAGGAGAAGAAGAAAGGTCATAGTCTGAGCCATGATTGGGGCTGACAAGCAGCGTGGCTTTGTGAACTGTGCTGGGGCCCTGCGTCATTCCCCTTATTGCCAAAATCTCCTCCCAGCCCTCCCTCCTGCCTTCATCACCGGCGGCTGCAACAGGCACCCACAAGCCCAGAGACCAAAGGGCGAAAGGATAAAAATACCCTTGTAAAAAAGAAAAAAAAAATAACCAGGCACCATCTGGATTCTGAGCCTGGAGAGCAGGGAAGCGCCAGGCAGGAAGGGAGCAAGCAGAGGGGGCTCCTTTGCGGGTGCCAAGAGCCAGGGAGCACCCGTGTCTGCTCCCACCACAGCTGGTCTGCACGGTGAGGGGGAACCTCTGCCCTGCTCCACCTCAGCAAAATGGGCACTTGCACGAGCCTCTGTGAGTGCTCCAGCAGAAAAGCAGGGCTGGGGCAGGGCAGGGGCAGGGCTGGGGCAGGGGGGAGGATGTGGGGCCGCTGGGGAGGGTTGATGGCTCCACAGGAGGTGGGCAGTCCCCGGGAAGGGGCAGTTGCTGGCTGCAGAGGGACAGAGCAAGCCAAGAACATGCCATCCCTGTGGTGTGAAGGGCTGGGGCATCCCACCCATCCCACGGGATGAAGGCCTGAAGCAGCTCACCCATTCCCATGGTGTGAAGGACTGGAGCAGCTCACTGGTTCCCACAGAGCGAAGGGAACAAAAAGTAGCACAAGGAGGGCAAGGGGAAACCTACCCCAGACTGGGCGAGGGGTTCCTGTTGCCAAACTGCCCCATTGCTCATCTTCCTTCTCATATCGTTGTCATCCTGCCTGGAGGCACAAAAGGAACTCAGCCTTGGGAGAAACAAGGTGCCAAAACCAACGTTTGCTGCTGAAACAGATCCAGGTGGGGCTGAGGAAGAGGCTGTCCAGGACTGTGGGCAGCAGCAGCAACACAATGGTGGAACCAGGCAGAGCCAGGGGCAGGACCAGTGCTGCTGCAGCAAACCTTCAGCAAACCAGCACTGACCCCAGCCAGACACTGGCAGACATACCCCACTGGAGCCCTTTTCCCGAGGTGTGTGAGGGACCAGCCCTGTGCTCCCTGATCCTGCGTGGGCAGGTGTGCGTGGGTGCCTCCCTTGTGCCTGCAGCTCCTGGGCAGCCCAGGACACCCAGGGCACGGGCACAGCCCCCCCTGCCCCGGCAGCGCTCGGGCAGGGCGGGCAGAGCCCCTGCCCTTCCCCCGGATGAATCCCACGTGCTGTGAGCAAGGCTGCGGAGAGGGAGCAGAGGGAAGCGCCTCCGCCTTGTCCCGGGTCCAGGCACATCCCCGCAGCCGAGTGGCAGCGCCCGCAGCCCCTCCGGCGCAGCCACGCGGAACAGGCGGGTCGGGGCTCCTCGAATAGCGACACACGTCAGGCAGCTGATTTCTGCCTGAAATAAATGGCTTTGTGGCGGTGCTTCACCTCGGGGGAAACACGTCCTGACAAGCCGCAGTTCCTCGCGTGCCCTGAGGGTTTGCGGAGCCTGGTTCCTTCGGAGAGTGTTTCACTGACTGCTCCCGACGCCAGGAGCAGCTTTATACCCACAACAAACAAGGCGAAACACGGAGCCAGAGCGAACAGCCGATTAAAGCCCCCATTTTGCCCCCCGTGTTTGCTGCTCTGGTCGGGCAGCAGAGGGCTGGGAGGGGGATCGGGGAGCTCCGTGCTGCTGGCACGGGCTGTGCTCCTGCCAGGTACAACATTCCCGGTGCCTCTGCTGCTCCCGACTGCCGGGAATCACGGCCGGAGGAGTGCCCCAGACATCCCCGGTGCCGTGGGTGCTCCCCAGCGCCCTGCAGCACCCCGCGGGGAGCGGAGGCTCCCACGGGCTGCCGGGGCGGTGGTGCCGGAGCTCCCTCCTGCCTGGGACACAGCCCTGTCCCTCCTGCCCAGCCCGGGCCCCCGCGGCTGCCGGCAGGGACAGGGCTGCGCTCCAGGCTGCTGGAGCATCTCCTCCACCAGCGGCTCCAGGACGCTGCAGGAGCAGCCCCGCCGGAGGGAGGGCAGGACCAGCGCAGCGGAGAAGGAGCTGGTGGGGCCTGACAGCAGCAGAGGCCGCCCAGCCCGGCAGGACGCGGCGGGCGGGAGCTCCCAGTGGAGCACGGGCTGCCAGCCCTGTCTGCTCTAAAATAGCTTTTAACGTGACAAGGAGGGGTGGCGGATGGGCGCGGGGGTGCTGGCTCTCCCCAGCTCCTCCCTTGCCGAGAGCCTGTCTACACTGCCATATGTTACTGTGCCGTAGCCTTCATCGTGCTTTATTTGTCATCCTCTAGCACATATGCTAACAGCTCCACTGCCTGGCACTCGCAGAGGATGGATTTAGCGCTGGATCAGGCACAAACACTCACTCGGGGCAGTGGTCTCTGCTTCTCACCATTCCCACCTCCCTGCTCTGCCTCGAGGAAGAGAAACAGGCAGGCGGATGGGCTGGATGAGCACTGCCCGTCCCTTTCAACTGGAAGTAATTTATTTTAGGATTCTACTGTATCCTATCCTATTAGATTATTCTATTCTGTACTTATATTCTCTCTATTATTCCATCCCATTCTATTCCATTCCTGCAGTCTCTGCCATGGCAAGCATGAGGTAGGAAAAGAACTGCCACACTCCAATTTGAGATCCACTGAAAGCCATCCCAAAGGAGAACCACCACGAGAAAAATAGTCACCAAGGAGGAAACCTAACGTAAGGGACTTTTCATACTGGCCAGACAGGCGCCCAAACCTGCACAGCCACAGCAGCTGCCATCCTTTCTCTTTGACATCAGTCCTGGGAAGCCAAAAGCACAATCCAACCATTTCCCTTGGTGCAATCATGTTTACTTAAACAGAGCACGCTTGTTCCTTTTACCTTGGGCACAGAAGGCACAAACACCACAGGAACATTGATTACACACCAGTTCTCAGCCTGCCATTCCAGACAGAGCCCTGGCTCCAGGAGATTCTGTCCCTGCTCACTCAGCAGAGTCACCCTCCAAAATCTCTCCTCTTTGCCCCAGGCAGGACATGAGGGAGGTCCCTGCCTGGGACTGAGCACACCTGGGGCAGAGTCTGTGTTGGGGCAGGGATGGGGCTTCAGTGACCACCAGGCAGGAATGTCCCGATGGCCCCTGGCTGTGCTGGAACACTATTTTTAGTTCATAAGGAAATATTTAACTTAAGAAGGCGTCCATGTGCTCTGGGAATTGTTCTATTGTGGGATGATTTGAGCCTTGCCAGGTGTGCCCAGAAATACTCCACCACAGACAGAGAAGACAGAGACCACAAAGACAGAGAAGGGGAACACATGGATACAGGGCAGCCTCGTGTTCCCCCACCAAACCAGCCCAGAGAAGGAGAGCCCACAGGAAGCCTCAACCTGAACTCACCTCCCACAGAGCATTCCCAGCAGCAAACCTTCCTCTCGTGTCCTCCAGATCAGGGGGGCTGTACAGCCCTGTGTGGAGGCCATGGCTCGAACCACCCTGGGCCTGAAACACGGGGCTTTCTGCGGAAACCCACAGCGAACACAGTGACTTTGGCAGGAGGAAGGTGTGTGCAGGCTCAAGTAAACTTTTTCTGTGCCACTCACAGTGCAATCTGGTGCTCTCTGAAAGGGAAAAGAGTCTCCAGATTCTTATTCTTCAGGAGTGCTGTGGCGCGTCAGTAATAAGACATCTTTGGCAGGCATATGTGAACAGCATCCAGGGAGAGAGAACTTCATCAGAGCAGAGAAATCCTTCCAGCCTGCCTTTGGTACAACTCCAGCCAGCCCGAAATATCCCTGAAGGCTCTGCTCCCTCCCCTTTTCAGAGCCATCCTGACCCTGTCTTGGGCAAGGTACACAATTTACATGTTCCTAGTCCACTGGTTTGCAATGTTTATTGATTTTTATATGGGGTTTTGCAGTTTAAGGAGTTTAGATGGGTATTTGCCCAACAAAATGGGCATTGCCCAGCAAAAGGCTGCCTCAGTTACAGCAATTTCCTTCCCTGCCCCATTAGTGAAGCAGGACTGCGTTACTGCGTGGATGCCAAGTACAAGCAAGCCCCACAGGACGTGCTTTCACCCAGTAATTAATTACCCAGCATTTATCTAATTAACCAGAGTTTCTATCTACCATTACCAGAGGGCAACAGCAAGTACCAGATTCTGCCCCTCCATCCGCTGCCTAAAATATCTTCTAGTGCCACATCTCCTGTCACTGGGACAGGCAGCAGGACCAGTATCTCCAGTCTCCTCCTGCTCCTGAGGGAGCATCACACAGTCCTCCCATGGTCCCGGAACACTCTGGCTCCCCCTGACCAGGACTGGAGCAAGGCTGCAGCCAGACCCTTGACCACACTGTCCTGACGGGCTCCTGGGCTGCCAGGGGCGGTGGGGACAGCGAGGGCAAACAGTGCTCTCTGGGCATTTCTGAGACTGAAATCAGGACCTGTTCTGAGTGGGCCTGGAGTTTGGCTACAGCCCAAAATCTGTCTGCGTGCACCCCAGATAAATGCAGGGAAGTTTCAGATTTGTGCCGACTGGGGCCAGAGAACGGTACGGCCAGCAGTGGTGTCAGGGGCAGCAGCAGTGGTGTCAGGGATAGCAGCAGTGGTGTCAGGGGCAGCAGCAGTGGTGTCAGGGGCAGCAGCAGTGGTGTCCAGAGCAGGAGCACCCTTTGGTCCCTGGGGCCCAGGGAGGCACAGCTGGGGTGGGAGCACAGTGACAGCCATCTCAGACCAACCCTGTCACCCCAGGGTGCACATGTGCAGCCACGTGCCCACCTCACTTGGCACATGGTCACCAGCCCTGGCGCCAGCAGGTCACTGGCCCTGCCACCACCAGTCGAGGTCATCAGTGACGCGCTGACCCAAACAGCCCATCGGGGAGAAACCTCAGCATGGGAGGTATTTAACCCTGCAGAGCCCCTTGAAACCTCTTCTGAGCTCCAGACGCGGAGAGCTGAGGACACAGGGAGTGGTTGCCTTACCTTTTCATCAGGGGATCACTTTCAGCTGACTCTGGTAGAGCCACTATGACTGAAACAACAGGTTACTCAGGGTGAGTAACAGTGGAACATTTAAATTTGTTTAAATAGACAAGAAAAACGTTCTCTGGTTTTTGTTAAAGCTTCATTTATAAAACCTACCTGCATTGTTATTTAGTTGTTTCCTATCTCTTACAGCAGATGGGAAGGGACAGCAAACCAGCCTCCTGCTGCCTGCAAAGTCTGGATTTAACTTGCACCCATCCTGCCAGGCAATTATTTGGGACAATACAAGTGTGAAATCCTGATTTGCTAAGAGCTTAATAAGCTGTCACATATACAGAACAGCACAGCATGTTGCTCCTGGATATTGCTCGCAGACCTCTGTGAGGAAAGGAGCTAAAGTTGCCATTGACAAAATTGATAAATACTGAGAAACACTTTTTGCCAAATACATTGGTATAACAGAGGTGTCAAAGAGGTTTCCCGGAGCAGACAGGCAGCTGCCCTGGATGCCACACATTGCTGGCTTGTCCCTGTCTCATCCCTTCCCTTATGGCAGGGCTGAGTGTAGCCTCACAGGGCTCCCAGTCTGCCCTGTCCTTCCAGTTCCCATCCCTGCAGGCACAGCCTGGCACCCCAACCTATCTCCTCCCTGTCTCCCCACAGGAGCGGGTTTGTCCACGTTAAAAACCCACACCTGGACTCGATGGAGGAGGACGTCTTGTACCACTTGGACTTGGGAACAAAGACGCACAACCTGCCAGCAATGTTTGGGGACATAAAGGTAAAGAGCAGGTGCAAAAGTGAGGCAGCAGTTCCTCCCCTGCACAGGCTCTCCAGCCCGCTGTCCCACAGCTCTGCTGGCCCATGCCAGGGCCCCACTGCTGCCAATGCTCCCGCCAGGACAGAGTCTGGCTGCTCAACAAAGGGACTCAGTGACCCAGGAAAGCCTGGGCAGGGAGGTCGTCTGTCCTTGCTTGTTTTGGGCAAAAATCCCAATAGAAAATTATCCTTTTTAAAACCTGTAGCTCCATAAAACCTGATTTTATATCAGCCCCATGTTGGAAGACAGACGGAGGAGGCATTTGTCCAAAGCATTCGATCATCATCTACTGGAGACGAGGGGAGGAGGATGTACTATTTTTGTCTGAGACCTGCTGTCAAAACCTGCCTGTCACAATGGCATCCGCTTCCAGTTCAAACTGGAGCCTTTCCCCAGCGGTGCGGGAGAAGAGCCGCCGTGTCCAGGGCTGGAGCAGCCCGATACAGCCCCAGCACAGCCCGATACAGCCCCGGCACAGCCCCGGCACAGCCTGGCACAGCCCCGGCACAGCCCTGGCACAGCCCTGGCACAGCCCTGATACAGCCCTGGCACAGCCCAGCACAGCCCCGATACAGCCCTGGCACAGCCCCGATACAGCCCAGCACAGCCCAATACAGCCCAGCACATCCCGATACAGCCCTGGCACAGCCTGGCACAGCCCGGCACAGCCCGGCACAGCCCCGGCACAGCCTGGCACAGCCCAGCACAGCCCCGATACAGCCCTGGCACAGCCCCGATACAGCCCAGCACAGCCCAATACAGCCCAGCACATCCCGATACAGCCCTGGCACAGCCTGGCACAGCCCCGGCACAGCCCCGATACAGCCCTGGCACAGCCTGGCACAGCCCCGCACCCGTGGGCTTCTGCTGTCCCGCACCCCGGCAGCAGGATCAGCAGCACGGCCCCTCCAGCCGAATGCTCGTCCCCTGCCTACCTTCAGGGAGCGTCTTTTCCTCTAATATGTAAAATTTGTCCTTTTTCCTCCCTGACTTTACAGCCCCTGTGCTATCAGCAGTGCTCAGTAATTGCAGTCGGCACTGTCCATAGAATAAATGAAGCGAGGAGCTCCTGCAACATCTGGGTTTGCTGTGCTGTCAGTGGGGACACTAACAGCCTAAATGTGCTGAGTTTTTTTAGATTTTCTTGCCTGGGACTGACACCCAAGTACGTGTGGCTGGACGGCTGCCTGGACCCAGTGCAGTGTCCACGCTGATGGAGTAACAGCCTGGGTTTCACATGAACTCCTGGGTTTGGGACCCTCAGTTGTTTGATGCCCCTTGCCTGCAGCATCCCGCTGCCTCCTCCGGGAGCCATGTCTGGTACAGCCCCCACGGCCACATTCAGCCTGGCTCTTGCCGCTCCTTTTAGCCAAGCAGCACCGACACAGCACTATTCTATTTTATTTTACCTCCAGTTCGTCTGCGTGGGTGGCAGCCCCAAGAGGATGAGGGCGTTCGCACAGTTCATGCAGCAGGAGCTGGGCCTGCCAGGGGCCGGGGAGGACGGGCCGGACACCTGCGCGGGGTCGGACCGCTACGCCATGTACCGAGTGGGGCCGGTGCTTTCCATCAGCGTGAGTTCTGTCTGTGCCATCCATCAGCGTGGGGTCTGTTTGTGCCCTCCATCAGCATGGGTTCTTCCCTGTGCCCTCCATCAGCGTGGGGTCTGTCTGGGCCCTCCATCAGTGTGGGGTCTGTCTGTGCCCTCCATCAGCATGGGTTCTTCCCTGTGCCCTCCATCAGTGTGGGTTCTGTCCTGTGCCCCCCCCATGGGGTCGCTGCTCTCCATCACTGTGTGCTCTGTCCTGTGCCCTCCATCCATCACCCCGAGTCCCTCCCTGTGCCCTCCATCAGTGTGCGTTCTGTCTCTGCTCTCCATCAGCGTGGGCTCTGTCCTGCTCAGGGCAGCCCAGCTCCAGCCCCACGGCCAGACAGTGAGGGGGTCCTCCTGCCCCGGCCACACAGACACGACCTGCCCTTCCCATGCCTCCACGTCCCCCAGTGCTCACTGGCAGGTCTTTTTCCTCTTTTCAGTGTTCAGCCATTGCCACCAGTGCAACCCCTCAGCCATGGCAAAGCTGCTTCTGTTTGAATAACATCCCTCAGCTCCCTGCAGGCTCCGTTTGGAAAGTGCCACATTAACAGACACACACATTCTGCTCAGCTCGGGTCTGGCACTTTGAGAGGCAAGGGCCACTTCCCACCACGCAGGAACCATGAAATGTTGCTAGGAGCACTACAATGAGACAAACTCTAAAATAAAAACCTGCTTTATTATCAATTATTCTTTCAGAGCAGGATTTTTTGGCACTACACAAAGGGAAAAGCAAACACAGGCTGTTTGGGAGACTCCTGCCGTCATTTCTTCAGGCACAAGATTAGTCTGAAATGTGATTCACAGGAGATGGAGTCACACACACGACAGAGCTCACGTTTGGTCCCTCTGATAAAACCAAACCAATCCTGACCCAGGGAGAAGCCAGAGGGAATCAATCTAACCGGATCCAAGGGGAAGAATCCACACGAGATTTGGTGTTCCTCAGCCTGGCAGCAGAGTGACAGAGCCAGAAGCAAATCCTTGCTGAGCCCACGGCCATGCAGCAGCACCAGGTTGGGGCAGCGCAGGACCCCCAGTCCGGCCCTGCGAGCGGGCACAGGGCAGAGCTCTGGCCACACCGAGACCATCGTGCAGAGCAGCTGCCAACATCACATTTCTGCAAGTTGCTTAGAAACACAACTGAGCTCAAACACACAGAGGCAGGAACACAGATTCCTGCTCTGAGTATTTACAATGAGAATACATTTTTTAGGCATTGGCAAATCAGCCAGGCTGATGTTCCAGAATAACAACATGCAAAAAAGTTTCATATTTAAAACATGATACAAGGAGAAAAGAGGACTGGTCTCACAGCCAAGAGAAAGGAGACAAAGCAACACTAAAACTGGCCGCATATGTTAATTAACGGAGCTTCCATTCATGCTTCCTTCAGGTTTTTGAAAGTGATAGCAAACACAAAAAATTGTGAGGCATTTTCCAGGGGAAAAAGCAAACCCCATAGCACGAAACACCTTTTGTTCTTAAAGGTTAAGCTGAGAAAAGGATGTCAGTCTAGCAGCAGAGCAGAGAACAGATGACCAAGCGCTGGGCAGAAGCAGCAGCCCCGACAGCTCCAGGCCTGCAGAAGATCTGCCAGCCCTGGGGAGCAGCAGCAGAGATGGGAGTGGGGCAGCACCCTCCGCGGAGGATGGGAACGGGCCGGTGCCAGCAGTGGGGAGCTGGCAGCCAGGCAGGCGCTGGGGACAGAGGGACAGCAGAGCAGGGCATGTGAGCCAGAAAGTGGGACAGGTAGCCTGCAAGGCACGCAGCAAATGCCTGACCCCAAAACTTGTCCTCACCGAGGGACACAAACCCTTCTGCCCAGAAATGTGGCAGAGATGCTCCAACGTTTGGCAAGGACAGGCTGGAAGGCACTCAGAGAAGCGAAGGCTCTGGTTGGACTCACTGAATTCACCACTCCCAGAGCACAAGTAAGACATTACAGTGTGAGCCAGCACATGGCATAAGGACAGCAATGCAAGGGGAAGGTCTTGGAGAATTCAGTCATTAAGATGCATTTGTGGAGACCTTTCTTGAAGGAGAAGCACCATTTGTGCACCTGAATGGGGTCCCCAGGGATGAACGCCTGATCTACTGATAAGAAAAGCCTTTAAAACATCAAGGGGAGAAGAGGGTTAGACACTTGATCGAGATGAGCTACAAAGACCCTGAGATGTCTCTTACCCCTCAAATTGCTGTTGCATTCCTCAGGGGAAAAGACCACAGCATAACCCTGATCTTGTTGCAGCCACAGGCCTGTCACCTGCCAAAGCCTCACAGGCACTGATACTTCATTTCTTTCCTTCCAACAGCATGGGATGGGCATCCCTTCCATTTCCATCATGCTTCATGAGCTGATCAAACTGCTGTACCATGCCAAATGTCAGGATGTTACTATTATCCGCATCGGTACTTCTGGAGGCTTAGGTAAGTGATTTGTGGTCTTCCTTCAGAGTAAAGCAGCTATTACTAAAAAAAAATAATTCTCAGCACTAGGTCATGCAGTTTTAAGCTTTAGCATTCTGTCAGGTCTCCAAATATTCATGGTATCTTGGCTTGTGCCAGCACTGGTGTGGCAAGAGGACTTCACTGCAAGGGCAGTGACCATCCCCCTGTGCTGGCACTGCTGAGGCACCTCCAATTCCGGGATCATTTCTGACCCACTCAGACAAGAGGCACACGGAGGGGCTGGAGTGTGTCCAGGGAAGGGAAGGGACCTGGGGAAGGGGCTGGAGCAACAGGAGTTGCTGAGGGAGCTGGGGGGGCTCAACATGGAGAAAAGGAGGCTCAGGGGGGACCTTCTGGCTCTGCAAGTCCCTGACAGGAGGGGGGAGCCGGAGGGGCCATCAGGCTCTGCTCCCAGGGAACAGGGACAGGACAAGAGGAAGTGGCCTCAAGTTGTGCCATGGAGGTTTAAGTTGGATATTAGAGGAAACATTTTTTCCCCCCACAGGGCTGTCTTGGTGGATTTAAATCCTGCAGGGATTAAAAGTTGTGTGGATGTGGGTCTTGGGGACATGTGTTTGTGGTGGCCTTGGCAGTGCTGGGGGAACAGTTGGATTTCATGATCTTAGGGTGCTTTTCTAACCCAAATGAATCCGTGATCTCTGGCCAGGGCAGTGGTGCTGCTCTTGCCTGCACAAGCTGGTGGAGGGACATGATCTCTGCAAACTAGAAGCAGTTAAAACCCTTTCACTCAGCAGATTCCCACAATCACTCATCTTGTGCTGATTCTGTACGTTTTACTTGTACATCTGTGCTACTGCATGAATTTCAATTATTCTCTGACATCTGCTTTACTCACTGAAAAGAACAGCCCCACACAGCTCTATTGAGATTTTCCTGTCATGCTGGAGTTGGGCAGCAGCTCACAGGTGTTGTGAGCTCTGGCTTAGCCTCAGGTTCCACCTCCGCAGGGATCGAGGCCGGGTCTGTTGTGATCACGGACATGGCCGTGGACTCCTCGTTCCAGCCACGGTTTGAGCAGGTGGTGCTGGGTGACGTGGTGGTGCGGAGCACCGAGCTGGACAAGGACCTGGCAGAGGAACTCCTCACCTGCAGCAGGGAGATTGCAGACTTCCCCACACTCATTGGCCATACCATGTGCACCTATGACTTCTACGAAGGTAAACCCACATTTGTCTGTCCTTCCTGCCCCCAAATCTAACACCAAGTCCTGACATTCTTACGTGGACAGAACTACGCCCTGTCCCCAGGCAGGTGGCAGGAGCAGACCCACCCGATGTGTGAGGGCCCAGGCAGAGCAGGGGGCACCCTCGGAACACGCACTACCTCTGTTGGCACCTTGCTGAGTTTGCCCCTGAGCTGTTCCCTACAGCAAGATTGTCACTTCAGAACTACCAAACTCTAGGAAAACGTCAGGCTGCCTGTCAGATTTACATAAACAAACTGTGGTTACTCTAGAACACTTCCCTCTGCAAAACTAAATGATGATTGCAGAGTAGATGAAATGTAATAAATGACGAATTAATAATCTGAGCACTATTTATAAACCCTTAGATCTGCTTGCAGATGCAGCCATCTGTGTATTGCTCAAGGCCATGTTTTATTTAAACAAAAAGCCATTTGAGAGGATTAAAGTGGGAAGAGCAGTAAACTGAAGTGCTGTCCCAGGTTAGCCCAGCTGCAGGTATTTCCCTTCACAACCGAGGTGCACCACGGGCCTCAGGAGCAGCCATGGCTTGACCCCACAACATCCCCTGCCCCTCCCACCCGGGGGCTGACTCAGCCTTTTACCTCTGTTGAAACCTGTGCCATTCCCTCCCCTCCACAGAGATGCATCATCCTGGCTTTAACACTGAGGGAACAGGAGTTAGCCAGCTTCTTAAAATCATGGGCCTGACAGAACGTGGGCACTGCTGGGCTTCCTCCTTGTGCCAGCACCCTGTGGCTGGGACCCTGCGCGGGGCCACAGTGACACTCCTCTGCTTCCTTTCCAGGTCAGGGGAGATTAGATGGTGCCTTGTGCTCCTTTTCCAGTGAAAAAAAGCTGGAATACTTAAGGAGAGCTTATGATGCCGGTGTGAGGAACATTGAAATGGAGTCCACAGCGTTTGCTGCCCTGTGTGGGCTGTGTGGCCTCAAAGGTGAGTCCTGACAATTCTATCTCCTTCCCACACCCCGGCTTAACTCCCCCCCCCTCCCAGGGTTCTCTTAGGTGCCAGAAGGCCAAACACACATTCCTAACGATTTGAACTAGAAAAGAACATGAAAACAAATTTTGTAGCTTAATAAAACCCAAGTTTGCATTAGAAGGGCTGGCAGCATGTTGGACAAGCGAAACCTTAATCCCCCACATACCTCTTCAGGCCCTACAAACATGTTCTGGCTGTGCTGGTGCAGCCACCCCCAGGGTTTGCAGGAGCAGAGCCCTGGTGAGCAGAGGGTGGATGCAGAGCAGAGCTGTGGCCAGTGGCTCCCCAGGGTCCTGCCACATTGTCCCCTCCACTGTGAGCCCTGGGAAGGCAGGACCCTGCTCTATCCCTGCGGGGGAATGTGAGGTCAAGGTGGGGGCGACAGTGCTCCATCCCTCCATCCATCCCGCAGCCGCCGTTGTCTGTGTGGCACTCCTGGACCGGCTGGAGGGGGACCAGATCCGGGCACCCCGGGAGGTGCTGTGGGAGTACCAGCAGCGGCCCCAGCGCCTGATCGCCGCCTTCATCCGCAAGCGCCTGGGGCTGGGCCCCGCGGGCCCCGCGCTCTGACCGCAGCCAGGCTCGCGCTCCCACGCCTGGAGCGGGACTGCAGGACCCGCCTCACCATGGCCTCTTCTCTGGGAAGTGGGAAAGAGACTCGGTCACACTGCACTCCCACAGTGAGTGTCCTCCACGGCCGAGGGGAGCGGCCGGACACTGCGGACACTGCTGTGCAGGAGCTGCAGGCTCCAACTCAGCTGGAAGGGCACCGACACACGTGCATGTCCATGGACAGCTCCAGCCTCCAACTCAGCTGGAAGGGCACCGACACACGAGCATGTCCATGGACAGCTCCAGCCTCCAACTCAGCTGGAAGGGCACCGACACACGAGCATGTCCATGGACAGCTCCAACCTCCAACTCAGCTGGAAGGGCACTGACACACGAGCATGTCCATGGACAGCTCCAACCTCCAACTCAGCTGGAATGGCACCGACACACGTGCACGCCCAAGGACAGCTCCAGCCAAAATTCACACAGACATTAAGGCTGTGTAACTGAGCTGCAGGTTCCTCACTTCCAGCTCTGCTCATCATAAAGGTCTGTCCTGTTAGGGTCACTCCTGTTCACAGCGACCCTGTAGGAAGGAAATCCCTTTGCTTTGGGCATAAAGCCAAAACTTAAGTAAATGACATCCAAAATGAATCAGTATTTGTGACCATTATTGTTACTCACTGCTGTTACAGAGGCTGTTCAGACTTTCATTTCTACAGTAGTTAAAGATATTTAAACTGGCAAGTGCCAGAGTTTGAGCACAAGAGCCCACCCTTGGCTGAGCAGGAGCAGCTTCACTCTATCACAGGGTGGGCAGGTTCGGGCACAGGACACAGAGACCCTCCTGAGGGAATGGGACTGGGAGCACACGGTGCTGGCATAACCTTGACCTGATTTCACATGACTGTATCTTTTACATCCAGCAAATCATCTGCAAGTGTCTCCACAAGCTGGAAGAGACTGAACTGCACCTGGGTGAGTGGGAGGGTTGGTTGCAGAGGGTCCCCTATAGCCTGAAGAATTTCCCACCAAAATTAGTTTCAGTTCTTAAGGTTCACTAACAAGCCTGCTTCCAAATTAAATTTAACACCTTTGGAACAGTAACTTTTAGGAAACTTACCGGGAACTTGAAGGATAACCTACAGAAGGTGTTCCAGACCAGGCTGGATGGGGCTTGGAGCAACTTGGTCTAGGGGAAAGTGTCCCTGCCCATGGCAGGATGGGTGGAACTGAATGGGCTTTAAGGTCCCTTTCAACCCAAACCATTTTGGGATTCTCTGATGATTCTATGATATCATGAAAAGTGATGCCATGAAAAAGCAAACTCCACTTTATACAAGAAAAGGAGATTGGTTCCTGGTTTCCATTCTGAGATTGCAGTTTTTGAGCTCTAATATTAATAAGACAGAGGAAGAATTCCAGGACAGGAGCCAGTGTCTTCCCAGAATGGAAACATCCCTCCAGTCACTTACCATGCAATCCAACCTACCATACCAACTCAGTTCTGCCAAGTTCAAAGTCCACTTAAGGAACGAACTCCCATACTAACAGCAATGTACCTCAAGCTCTTTGTGAAAGTAATTTAAAACCACACAAGGGAAAGGAATATGGTCCTTGAATTTCAAAAGATTTTGCACCACTGAAATTATCTTGCGAATCTGCTTTTAAAGGCAAGGAAAAAAAATCAACTGTCACAGGTTTGGGATGATCCCTTTCTGGGAAGTGTCTCACAGCCAGTCTGCTCCTCACGGCAAAGCACGGCTGGTCTTCCCACAGGAACATCCAGCCAGTTGTGAGGCTAGCCAAGTGTGTTTTAAAAATAACAAGTTAGCCCAAAGGAGATACCAAAATAAAAAGCACAAATACACACAGAGTTGTAATTTTAGTCCAAAGATGCAGAAGCTGAGCCCAGACAACACAGCTCCCACGGCTCAGGACAGGCTCTGCAGTGTTTCCCCACCAAATAACTCAGCTGTAACACTGCGGTGATGCTGCTCCTGGCCTGACCCTGCACTCACTCTTGGGGGTCTCTCACACAAGCTGCCCTACCTTTGGCACCCACCTTGGAGTGTCCACCAGGTTCCAGCACCGTGCCCTGAGCATCTGACCAGAGCTGAGCCCATGCTCAGGTCATGAGGGATTTGCCAACGGTGTTCTCAGTCTGAGGTGTGAAGGCTTGACATCACTTGTTTCTGCCAAACAGGGATGTGACACACTGACATCTGTAAGGCATTACAGTACCACATTAATGGAGTTCCCATAATCACCCAGTGACACAACTAGGGATGTTCAGATCTGATATTCATCACCCTTAGAAATTTCTGGTCAAAGTGCTAATTGTAACTTGTTTACATACATTTTATGCTATCCTTATGTAAGGCTTGAAAACAATAAATTACAAAAGGAACTAACATCAATTTCCCTTTCAGTTAATAGAAACATATTCAGTAATGTCAGCTCTGAAATAAAGATCCCAGCTCTACTTCTAATTTATAATTTATATTGAAAGACTAATCTGCAATATGAAATTGCATGACTGGCTTGCAGCAAATATGATGCAGCAAACTGGCTTCTAAATATAGACAAAGGTTTAAATTTCTTCTTATAATAATCAAAGAATATTAGAAACATTCATGGTAATGGAGCTTTTATAATTAAAAAAATCAAGTACTCAAGAAATCTGGAATGAAAATTGTGGGATTTAGTCACGTAACATAATATAATCTAAAGTAACTGCAGTGCAAAGCTATTTTGGATTTCTGCTGCCAATTGAAACCCAAGAGTTCCTACTCCAGGTACTGCACATTAGGTTGGCCTGTGCTATGTGTAGGAATCCTCATGTAGAGGTGTCCCAGCTCGCAGTTCAAAGGGACATGGACACTGACACTGAACCAGCCCACCCTCCCCAAACCTGTACCTGGCAGGTGTAACGTGGTGCAGCACTGGGAGTTGGAATGGCTGCACACACAGGAAACTGAGCAGTTCTGTGACACAACCAAAGGGAATTTATTAAAGGTTTGCACTCATGAAGCTCCTGAGACAAGAAGGGCTCTACAGTTTAAAAGCTGCAGATTCTATGTCTCTTCTTGGAAGCTTCGGTGGAGGAATTTTTGGCAAGATCTCTCTTGCATAAAGCGTTTTATGCAGTCCAGCTTCTCGAAGAGCGAGCTCAACACGGATTCTGGGGTCAGAAATGATCTGTTAAAATAAACCACAGCAACCATCAATAGAAACCAAACAACACCTTTCCCACACACACAGTGCATCTTACAGATTATCTGTGGATGTATATGTTTAAAAAGCTTTAAAAGACAGTCAGAAAATTATGGTCATAAAATAAAGCCTTTAAAACAGCCTTACAGCGAGCAAACCTTATCTCACTGCCCAGAACCCAGTATTATCCTTTTGAATATTAACAGTCACAGTCATACAAGATGATCACAAACCAAAGAGCCCTGGTTGCCTTTCTTCAGCAAAACTGAGAGTGTAAGTGAGAAACTGAGTGACTTTCAATCCAGCTGTTCCCTGAGGAGCTGCTGCCTTTCCTCATGTTCCCCATGCACACAGCCCAGAGAGCAGCACAGGATCCAACTCCTTCCTGGCTGTTCTTAAGAGATCCAAGTGCTTCAAGACTTTTCTCACAGTGTTGCCTTGTGCTTAACATGACTGTGCCACTTCTGTTTGTCAGAATGACAATTAATCCCAGGGAAATTAGTTCTGAAATTTGTCAGAAGGTTAGTTGACAAAATTTGTAAGCGTCTTTCCAGAGAGAATGCCCCACCTGTCAACTCCTAATGTTTTCATCTTACACACAGCGTAGTCTGTATTCTACTGCCCGTGTTGCTATTTAGGACACACTATTAATCTCCTGTCCCGTATCAGTATGAAGATGTAAGTGCACACAATAGCCCGTGCAGCAGGACTGCAGAACTACCTGCTCCTCCGTGTACGTGTGCAGTGGGAACAGTGGCTGCTGCAGCTCAAAATCCTGGTTGGCTCCGACGCCCATCCGGGCTCTCGACGCCACCGTATCAGCCACTGCTCTGGCTGGGTCTGATTTGGCAACAACAGCAACCTGAAACACACCACATGAAAACAGCAGTTACCCTGTCTGTGTAGAACAGGCTTTTATCAGTACCACACCCTTTGAGAACATGGTCATTCACTGCCTGCACAGGGTAACAGCCCGTGGGGTTCCAGCCTGGGCCCAGCAGGGACACCAGAGAGAAGCAACAGCACCCTGGGCTCTCCAGCAGAGCCTGGCACGAGCTCCAGCGTCCAAAGACAATCACCATAAGGACCCACAGCCTCATAATTCTGCAATACCCACAATTCCAGGAAGTCCAAACCTGCTTCTTTTTCTTCCAATGGAAACAAAGGTATTCAGGATTGGTAGTTCACAATTTTTACAGAGTCATGGGCAACAACATTGAGTGATACATCCCAAATAACTCTGTTTTTTTTCCTGAAGTGCATCTGCTTTAACTGTAATTTCCTGGGGCTAGATCAGTATCAAAGACTCTCAGACACTGTATTGTGCCAGAATCAATCTTCTTTCATTGCTTACTTTCTTTGTGTTAAAATATTCAGATACAGGCTAATACTACTTTGGAAAAAATACAGAAAGATGCATGAGCGAAATAAAGTCTGAATGGCTAAAACCAGAAAAAATAGTTTAAATTACATACAATAATTTTGTTTGCCCATCTCTTTAATAAAATGTCACCTTTGTATTTAGGCTGCCAAAATCTACAGGATGGATGACTTAACTAAAGATTTTTTTTTCCCCCCCACACAAACAAGACACATACTTTATGAATTCATTTCATTACTGTGAAACAGAGAATAAATGTTGGTTAGAAAAGTGTAATGAAGTGGGAACTTCCCCATTCTGGGCAAAGGCTGTTCTAGAATCATTTTCTACTCTGGCAAGAGAATTGAGTCAGTGGGAAGAGCTCAACAGATCACGACTCCCAGCCAGCCTCTTGTAAAATCTAATGCAAATGATAATGAAACTCAACCAGGAACTTGGAAAAGCCATAAGAAAGTTATTATTATAAATGCTTTGATAATCTAAAATAACACTGCAAAATATTTAATCAAAAAAATAAAGCAATATCTACTAGAAATGTGCCCAAAGTTTAAAGAAATACTGAAAGGATACCAAGGATCTCTGAGGTTTATTTATTCTCATCCTGTCCAGCTCTTCCACAGAAGGTGGCTCAGAGTACTTGGCCTCTGTGATATTTTATTTTCTTCTCAACTTTGCACACCCCATCACCAAGTGAAAGCACTTGTGGGGCCACCAGCACCCCCCCCCGAGGGATTAAGGAAGGGTTTCACAGGATGTACTGGGATGCTCCATCCCAGAGCCAAAGGACACACTGGAGGGGAGGTCAAGGCTGCACCGAACACCAGATTTTTAACCAAGGGAGGCCCAGGGGAAAAGCTGCTGCTTCAGTGCTGTTTAAAATTATGACAAACCAAAAGGGTTTGAAGAGCACCTTTTCCCTCTCCCTATTTTCCTTTGGCTGTACATTTAGGATGCAGCTCCTGAAACGTAAAGACTGAACTCTAGATTTTTCCTACCAATCTTTGGAGGAAAACCCAAGGAAATTAAATACAAATATGTAAATGAAGGTAAAATTACTCCTTTAAAAGTCAGCAGTAAAAAAAAAAAAAATAACCCCAGCACTACATTTACTATGGCATTAGCAAGCATTGTCCTTTTAAAAATGATGTGCAAAAGTTTCACAGAGTTATATACCTCTGAAGAAAAGTCATCTTGCCTAAGACTCAGAGAAAACTTAAGATGATTGAAAAAAAAAAAATCAAGGAAGAGAAATTGCATCCAAACTAGAAAAACCCCTATCTCCTTTCAGATATCAGCATCTTCTACAGTGTAATTTAACATAATAATGTCCCTGTTGTCAGAGCTACAGAGCACACAGGATTTATAACACAACAGAATTACTGTTAGACCAAAATAAACAAGTTAAAATGCACTTTATTTCTGATAGATTATGCCTTTCATCTTTCAGTGCTCTGACAGGGTGTTTGTACCCCTGTGTGTGAGATCCCTGCAGCCCAGGCCCGACCCACCTGCTGCCGGAGCATTTCCAGGCGCTTCTCCCTCTCCTCCTTTTCCCGAGCCTGGAGCAGGACCAGCTCCTTTCTCTCCAGCAGCCGCTTCTCCAGCAATGCCCGCCGGAATTCCACCCTGCCAGGCACACACAGGGAAACACAGGGCAAGGGCACTTTGAAATATCTCTGTTGGTATTTGTGTTGAAAACTACCCTGAAGTTTTCTGTATCCACCTGATGATGGTTCAAAATACCTGAGAAACACACTATGTTTTTTCATTTGAATGTGGGGGGGGGGGGGGGGGTTGGGGGGTTTTT
>VWZG01009906.1:323536-372077 GCA_013396735.1 Grallaria varia | reverse complement strand
GGTTGAGGGTTTTTTGGTTTTTGAGGAAGAGGAGCTTAGGGAGTTGTATTTTTTGATTTATTTTTGGGTGCATTTTAGATCGTTGTTTTTTTGAACAACTTGGCTAACCTTTAAGATTTCATGTCTAGACTGCAGATTTTCTCTAACATGCTTTATATAGTCTTGGAACTCTTTTTTTCTCCCCCATTTTCTTTGCCAAGAAGAAATGTTCTCACACATCTGTGTACAGCAGAAGAAATCTTTCCTATAACCCTTTCCATTAAAAGAAATACCTCATTCCTAATCTTATTACTGGAAGAAACAAGAAAACTTGAGAATTGCATCCTTCTTCCAAAGTAAAAAGGTGGAGGTTCACACCAATAACTCCAGGACTTCACCTTTGCGCTGCTCCACCTTTCACAGCAGGTGTTGACAGCCCCAACAGCACCACCACAAACATATTCCCTGATGACCCTCAGGCCACTCTGCTCCTTATGGAGCTGTAAGTATTCATTGGTACACCTCTTCTAGTCCTTATACAGGAGTTGCCAACGCCATGCTTTACATTTGGAGAATTATCCTTCTTTAGCCCTTCAAATTTGGACTCACTTCTAGAGGAACTGAGATGAAAGAGCTGCTTCAACCATACTAAAACATGTATTTTCTTATTCTCCAAATTTTAATAAGCTCAAAGGAATACACAATTTGTGCTATAAACTGCAAAAATCAGAACTAAACCTCCAGTTGTGCTGGTGGCTAGCAAAGACCTCTGTGTCAATAATCCAACCACGGTTAGCAGGACAAACAAATTTGCCCCAAGAAAGTTGTATGAAGCTGCCTGAGGGTGTCCCAGAGAGGCTTCCAGTTTCTCACTGTGGCCACTGCAGGAGGTCAGGCAGAGGAATTTACAGCAGTAGCCCTCAGGGGTCATTTTGTTCCAGGGAAAAAGCCTAATCTGCCTTTTACGTGGAGAAAGCAGATACTAATATTCCTCTGAAAAATGACAAAATTATATTATACTGAAACCCTCTCACTCGGCTTGAGCTGACTACCGTGATGTATGTTCTAAAACACTCCAAAATTCAGTGCCTTGGGAGCTTCTCTGCATGGCCAAGAGGGAGGACTGGGGGGCACCTGGCCAGGTCTAACCCAAACACTTTGTCTTGCCTGCAGCAGTTTTCCTGCACATGGGAATGTAAAGCAATGCTAAATTGAGACATTCTGTGGCCTTTACATACCCAGTTTGAAACGCTCCAAGTGATCCCAATTGATTGCCAAAAACCAGCCAGGCAGAGCAGGACAGAACAGAGGCTGGCATCATGTTCTCATGGCTGTATTATCCTGAGGTCATCTAAACTGAGACAAACTCTCTGTTGCACCAGGACACCACAATGCCACATGTGTACCTGAGGTCTGTACAATCAAATGTTTTATTTTGTACAGTAGGTCAGTTCTGGGTAACAATGCAGAGCATTTACTGACTTCTGATTCACAACAGCCTGAAGGGGTGATTATTTCCTCCCTGCATTCCTCATCAAACTGTGCCATTTCCTTATATTTCATTCTGCAACATTTATTAGCATAAGAAAGAACATTCCCGGCACTATGGCAGAGTGCAATACACAAGTTTAAAGAAAAATCAGGTTTTCCTGATCAGTTCTGCTGAAAATTCCATAATTCAAATACATCTTTTCCCATAAGCTAAAATCACTGTTTAAGGAAAGTAGAGACATATTTGTGGCACAAGAGACAAATATTTAATTTAGCTGCCAGCAAGGTGTCTTAGCAAAATAAGACTGAAATAGTGTTTCCCACAGAATGCTTAAGACCAAGTTTAATATTCTAATACCAATGGCATTTGCATCCTATTTTAACTGCATTTCTGGTCCACACAATTTGGTGGTTCCCTCTATGTAAAATGAATCAGGCTGTGCTTTGAGAGCAGTTTTAACCAGACTATATGCAGGGGTTTGTGTTCTCTGACAGAGGGATTCTCCTAGGAAATCACACTTTTCTTCAACAGGCCATTAAAGGCCACACTGAGCAACAAAGACTTGGCAATTCAACTAAGAGCAGGCTCAAGTCCTAAATTCCATTAAATAGCTAAAGAGCATCTACAAATAAATGAACAGTTTAAGGACTCTCTAAGATAATATCTTTAAGGCTGTTAAGTGATGAATGAGCTCCTTTCACTTGCCCCTCAAACCAAACCTGATTATAAATCATTTTGCAAGGATACAACCATGATGCAACCTTAGTGTATAGTCTGGGTTAACTGGCAAACAGGAAGAAAAAAAGTTATTTACCTCAGTTTATTCTGATTTAGAAAGGTGGAAAATCAAAGTAAATTAGATTATAAGAAGCTCCTATTGATACCATAAGTATTCATATTTAATTTCTTTTACCTTTCTCTGTCTTTAGCTGCTTGTTCAGCCATTAATTTTCTCAGTTCCTCCAGACGACGTAGATCTCTCTCCTCCTGTTCTTGCCACTTGAGTTGTTTCTCAGCCCAGTATTTTTTCAGCTAGAGTTTGGGCAAATACAGCAAACAAATCAACACTCATTCCCAAGCCAAGGCAGTGACAACAAAGAGTAAGAAGAGCACTAAGTTAGAGATTTTAATTTTGATATTTTTAGAATATTTGAGAGCACTGCAGGGCTAATAGAAGATTTACTAGGAGAGCAAGAGGGTGCGGAGCCCCCCCAACAAAAGTAGTAAAATCAGACTGTGGACATTAATTTGAATATATATTTTTCCACTGCAATCTGAAGAATACCCCTTCCATTTGCTCCTTGCCTTCCTACTCTGCCATCAAAACTTTCAACTGTGCTGGTTACACCCTTGAGTTTGAGTGTCCTGGGTTAGCTCCAAGGGCTGGTCCAGGCCAGCCCAGTCTGCTGCACTGAGGTGGGGAGCCCACTGAGGAACAGGAGGCAGCACTTAAGTGTTCCTTGTGAAAGTCTGGAGCTTTTCCAAAGCTGAGTGAGAAAGAAAGGCCTCAAGAAACCCTGAAACCTGAGCAGGGAAGCTTATCTGGAAAGATGAGGGGGCTTGGATAAAAAAGGAAGAATAGGAGTTTGAAGTAAATATTGTTGAAGTGAAGCACTGAATTTTTCATTTTAATGAATTCTATAGGATCCTGTTCCTAAAACCATGGCAATTCTTCAAAGACAACTGGTGGAATTTGTAGCCAGCTTGTAATTCCCATATTGCTGTGACGTACTTTGCAAATCACAAGACCATTCACATTGGAAAAGATCTTTAAGATCATTGAATCAAACCATTAACCCAGCACGGCCAATATCATAGAATCATAGTATCTTCCTGGCATCCCGTCCATCCCTGCCCTCTGGCAGTGGGAAGCCATTCCCTGTGTCCTGTCCCTCCATGCCTTGTCCCCAGTCCCTCTCCAGCCCTCCTGGAGCCCCTTTGGGCACTGGAAGGGGCACTCAGGTGTCCCTGGAGCCTTCCCTTCTCCAGGGGAGCATTCCCAGCTCTCCCAGCCTGGCTCCAGAGCAGAGGGGCTCCAGCCCTGGAGCATCTCTGGGGCCTCCTCTGGACTTAGTGCAGAAATACTCTTCACTATCATGATTCAGAATAAAACAGGTCTTCCAAACAGTGCTTATATTTCAGAATTCCCAACCTGTAAGCCAATCATTTCTTCAGACAGGCCATTTTTGTCAGGAAACGATGTGACCTATAACCAATATTTCTTAGAGTGCTTTTATTTAATATTGTATTGAATACTTGTATTTATTAAATAAAACTCTCTCTTTTGCAATTATCCCCTTTCTGTATTCCCCATTGCCTGAAGGTTTTCTAATTAGGGACCAGTGGATATTTTTGAGATTCCATGTTTAAATATATAGGAAAAATTCTGATCTGCAGCTCAATAGAGCAACTGTAGCATTGATATTTAGAGTTAATGGCATTTTACCCTTTCCCATGTTTGGAATTGCTTGACATATCCTGCCTGGGTTACAAACCAGGTAGAGGGTTGGTCATTCCTTTTACGCTGCTCACAGGATTTCAAAATATTCTTTTTGCTGCCTCAGAACATTCCCCTGAAAATCAGCTGCAGTATAAGGTCAGCAGCCCTTTTAAGGATCTAAGACGGAAAATACTCCAATGAAACATATGACTGCTGACCCCTAACAGCTGCTATTCCATCTGTGCATAGGCAGAGAGTGATTCTATATAGATATCACACACAGGAAGAGAAAAGTTTGCACAACCAGAATATTTACAAATAATTTTGCTGGTGGTTGGGTCAGCACTGCCTGGCCAAGCCTCTTCCTTCCCTCTGGTTTCAGAGCCACCTACCACTAAAAACACTGTCTGTGTAAAGGCAAGTACATAGAACAAGCTGGAACAAAAAGAAAAGCAGCAGCAAAAGCTATTCATGACCTAAGCAGCAAACCCTCACTAAATGTCCCTCTCTGTATCTCTGGACTGAGAGGTAAAATGCTAATGAAACAACCTCCTGGATTTCTGCCACACCATTGAAATAAAACGGCCAGTACAGATACATGTATGACACAGACTGATTTGCTAAAGCATTACATTCCCTACAGCAGATTTCTGATTTTCTGTGAAGTTGCATCCAAGCCATTTCCCAAGGAGTGAGTACAAAAGTCCTGGGAACACTGTCCCTCAGAGATGTGCTGGTCCCACACCCAGCTGCCCTGCGGGCTGTGAGCTGTCGGGTGCCTCTGCTGCATTGCAGCACTCAGCTGCAGCACTGGGAGCTTCCTGAGGCTGCCACACTGCTCAAAGGCACAAATCTGTGAAGCCAGACCCAGCTGAGCCCCTGCACTGGTTTGTGACACACTGCCTTGTCCAGGCTCTTTTTATGACATGCAATGAAGTAACGTAACTGGTGTGTCAGACCGGGTGGCTTTAGATCTAAAATGGACTGGAGCAAGACTCAACTGACCATTTGCCCTTCTCTATAGCAATACTTAATACTTCACAAGGCTACAAGTGGTATGAAATCAGTTAAACATTGTAGGAGTAATTGTACACATTAATATATGCAAAAACATAGAAAAGTTTCTCATACTTTCTCTTTTTCCTGAGCTCTATGAATAGTTTCCTGTTCTCTCTGTAGTCTTTCTCTCTCATCTTCCTCTTCTTTTCTTCTGGCAGCTAGAGCAGCTTCTAGTTTAGCAGCTTCTTCCTGCTGTGCTTTCCACTGTAGAACCTGGAAGAAAGAGTGGAGGAGGCAGTCCTGCAGCAGACTGTGTAACTGTCTGTGACTGTGATCCTGCCAAGCTTAGACTGGGAAGGAAACACATGTAATCAATTTACAAAGTAAGATTTATAATCTTATCAGCAATATAATCATTTAGCAAGCACCACCTCTCCACATGCTCATGTGCATCTCGCAACTGACTGGTTAAGATGCAATAAAATCACATATGAAAAGATTTTAGGCAAAATTGCTAAAACCATCTCAGTAATTCAGATCTTAAACTCCCCTTCAGCACTGAGGCTTTCAATGACATGCATGTTCCTTACTGACCCCAGGGTCACAGAGCAGAGTCCGCTGGCAGCCTCCAGTGCCACACTCCCACGCAGGGCTCGCCCCAGTGACGGGGCTTCCATTCTGTCAGCTCACAGACAGTGCAAGCTACCCTGGGGTCCCTGCCCCTCTCAGGGCTTGTCACTGGTGTCTGGGGAGTCCTGCACACACCACATCCCACGCCTCTATGGGAAGAGAGGCAGCAGCCACCTGGCAGAGCAGGCCAGGGCCAGGCTCTCCCACATCCCCACTGCTGAGCCTGCCACACTTCTTAAAGCATCCTGGGGACAGGATGGACCACCCAGCCCAACATGCCAGAACCCCACACCTGCCACAACCCTGACAGGCTGTGTGGGTCGAAGAAGGCACCCTGTCCCCAGTGCCATGGGCAGTGACTCCTCTCCAGCCACCGAGGGTCCCAATTTGCCTTGGTGCTGTCAGGAGCACTTGTGTGCTCATCTGTTGCACACTGGTTTCAATGGGATTAATGATGTCTCCTTTTTGTTAGCTTGCCAGTTCTTTTTGTAATGGATGTGTCAAGTGCTAACAGAACTCTGCATTCCTCTAAGGAACAAGCTTTGCAGCCATTTTTTCAGCTGGTTTTCTACAGTACAGTGCATACTTTAATACTAAGATATTAAAATCCTTACATTTTTTTCCCACCTCTACTGCATTTCACTGGCTGTGTGCACAGACTATTAATTCTTCTGATTTGTGCTTATGAAAGATGTTCTGTTCAGAAATACAGAGCTCCTCATGGTCCAAGGTTCTTGGTGAGCTACATCTCCGAGTGATGCCATGCTTGCCCCACTTCTTGCTAAAATAACAATTTTACTTTGCTCTTTGCGGTACACTGAACAATGATGTGACTTCTCATGGAGTACAGGCAAAGTAATAACATGAAAATAACCTAAAAAAGAGGAGCATGCAGAGGATGGAGACAGAACTGCCCAGTCACAGGATGGGAAACAACAGGCACAGACTGAAACACTTGAAATTCCATTCCGTCCATCATTTCCCTACTGAGAGGGTGGATGGACACTAGAACACACTGGCCAGGGATGTTGTGGAGAGGTTTAAACCTGGATTCAACATGGTCGTGAGTCACCAGCTGTACCTGACCCTGCCTGGGCAGGGGTGCCTGGGGGGCTGGAGGGGCCGCTCCAGCCTCAGCTGCAGCACCAGAATGAAACCTCCCTCACTCTTGACACTCACAGCACAGCGGCTGTTTCAGCCCAAATCTTCACCTAGTGATTTTGCCAGCAGCCTGCTCATGCAGTTTAGCAGTTTAAGAATCTAAAACAAAATGCTAAATTGTTTCAGTTCCCCTTCACTTGTCACACTAATTAACTTTAAAAGGAATGCTTTGAAAATGAGTTACAAAAATATGCAATCCTTTCTACCTGGCTTTTGAAACAGACCGAAGCAAAACCATATGCAAGAAGCTTTAAAATCTAACAACAAGCAAACAGGGAATGAAATCTGCTAAAAGCATAGTCAGATTGGAGCTGGGATAAGCTGCAGAAGCATTTGAAGGAGCTTTAAACGTCTGTAATAACACCACTGAGATTTTCTGAACTGAAATGCAGTAACAATCAGATTATGTAACAAAAAATTGCTTTTTGTAAGCTTGGATTTTCCTACATCCTGCTTCACACTCCTTTCAAACTCTCTCTATACTGAGATCAATGCCACTGGGCTCAGTACATGATGCAGCTTCAGTTCCCTCCACATCTGAGAACTCTTCTGACCCTTTATTGGTCTTCTCTGGATATTAATTTACCTATTAACCAGGGAATTTTTTTGGCTGTTTGATTGCAGTCATTAGCATGGTGAGGCCATTAAATTGGTCTCAACGAAAGCTGCAGCTGACACTTCAGGGGAACCACTACCTGGAAAGGGATGTGGAGAACAGAGAAGGCCCAGCAGAGTCTGGGACAACTGACTGAAGGAATCAAACCCCACTGAAGCAGTGAGCAGATACAGGTAGTAATCCTGTCCGAAATCACCTCAAGCCTTATTGATTTGTTCAATGGTTTGCATGGCAATGTTACACCCTGATCTTCTGCCAGGCTGTGATCATCTTCCCTGGTTGTTTCCACGTAGGTCTTCTCTTACAGTCTTTTGATTCAAGTCAGAAATCAATACTGGGGCACAATCTAGGTTTTTTGACAGGTTTCATACAAACAAATAAGCATAATTGAGCATTGAATCCAGAACCTCACTCAGTTGACAAAGCACTAACCATCCACTGGGATTCCCCAGGCAGGATGGATCAGCCAAGAACTCAGTGTGCATCCTCACTCCTTCCACAACGCTCCCTACTCTGCCCTAAATCACTGCTAATACACACCCTTACTCGGTGGGTAGAGTCTGCTTTCCACTTGCATGGGTACATTGCAAGAGCCCACTGCCAATCAGGAAAAGGGGTAATGAGAATGCCAGAGGAGAGTGTAACTGTACCATATTTGCTCTCATAGCCGTAATTATTTTCTGTAGGCAGCCCATGAAGTTAGTTTAGATTATTCCTGCCACCTTCCCCATGTTTTTCTAATCCATCCCTTTTCATTAAGACAAAGCAAGTTCACTTATTTTTAAAAATAATTAATATTTGTAAAAAAGAAGCATTTAAATGCAACAAAAAAAAAAAAAAAAAAAAGGAAAAATTGGTAAAACCCAGAAAAGCAGCATTTACAAAATATGTATAAAATGGGATTCAGTAGGCTGGCCTTATGCCATAGCTTTTCCCATGTGAAGAGTTAAAGTAATACTGGATAAAATGATCTTAACAGAACTGAGCTACACTGAAGTATAAGAAACAACAAAAATTAGACCTTAACCAGCTGATTCAAATGCCAGTATATTTCACCTTTTAAGGCACATTCAAACATTGAAATCCACTGTGCTAGAGGGCAATTGTAGCCCCACAGCCCCAGCTCGCTCTGTGGTCCAGGCTGCCTGTGCAGGGGAACATCTCCAAGGAGCCTCGGCCCCGTCCATGTGGTCACAGGGTCACAAAGTGCCTCCTGGTGACAAAGGCCAGAGTGGGCAACCCTCAGCTGCATGCCCCTGGCACACTGCCCGCACTGTGCAGCCCCACAGGGTGCAGGGTGGGAGCTGGTCGTGCCCCAGAGCCCCGGCAGCGCTCCCACCCCGTGCAGGCAGTGGGGCACAGCAGCCCAGGAGGCCCCGCAGCACTGCCCTGCTTTCAGCCTTTCCTGTGTAAGAGTGACCACCTGATGCCGAACTGCCGGCATTCCTACGACTGAAGCTTGCCAAGAAAGCCTGCCGCGTTCATCAGGCTTTTATCTCCAGAGGGTCTGGAGAACAAAAGAACCCTCCCGAACCACAATTCTGCTTTACCACGGCAGCAATCTGGGAGCACAGACTGCACAAAAAAATTAATGGGTTCTTGATTGCATTCTTTCATTCCTACGAGTGCAAAATCAGAAGGGTAGATTTTACTGTGTCAACAGCAAATGTTTTATTTAAATATTAAAAAAAAATCCTAGCAGTTAAACTAATATTGAAAATACACTGAAACCTGGCTCCCCCACTGCCTGTTCCACAAAGCAGCTTACATTTTAACAGTACAAGCACTGCCAACATTAAGTTCTGAAAGTTTTTAATTACAACTGGCATTTCAAGTACATTTCACAGTTCATGTATTATTAGAGGAGCTTTTGCCAAGTGAATTATTAAATTGCTGTGCTGAACAGAATGTGTACACACCTATTTTCAGTTCATTATTTTAATATTGTATATTACAATAATGTAAAGTACACTACAAACTAATTAAAGTAATAAATTAGTTCTTTCACTCTAACATCTGAATAGTAATAATGTATTTACCATTTACTTAATGCTACAGACACATCTCTTTTAAAGACAGAACAATTTGAGACACTTTCCTTGGGAACTCCCATTAAATTAGCAAACAGTAACGCAGCACCATGTAAGATTTTCTCTTTAAGCAGCACTGACCTACGTTATAAACAGACCCTGAAGCAGCCTGTAGTGACACAAGCAGTGCCATTAAGCTCCTGAAAGGGATGAACAGGAACATGGGACAGTTGGTGTGGGCAGGGTCTGCATAGCAAAGGTCACACAGGCAGCAACACCAGCCTTAGGAAAAGGAGAAACACATGCACTGGGAACCAAAGGGATGCAAAATGCCTGGGAGGAACAGGGTCACAAAGGACTACCCAGAGCTCAGGTCAGCACTCTGAGGCTGCGCCACAGACACACTGAGCTGGCAGAATTCAGATTCTAAGCAAAAATTCCCAGTAATCATGTGATAAAGCCAGAACTGTTTGTCATAACTGAAGTCAGAAAGAGAAAATCCCCTGAGATCCCTCATCCTGATTCTCTCTAGCTCACTCTTTGAATAATAGGAAATGACACAATCCCAATACCCTTCCAGAATCTCTCAGGATTTTATTAATCTCTGGAACATTTCTGCCGACCTTTACTTGTTTTTACTATGGTTTGCAGACTTTTTTCATCTTTCAGCTCGTCACAACTGATTCTTAAAATACTCAGGAAAAACCCAAAACTTAGAGGGTCTCTTCAAGAAAAATAACTTCACAAATGAAGAGGCCACATGGCAAAAAGTGTCACAGAGTTTGGCTGGGTGTGGAAGCCCAAAATGGAAGAGGATCCCAGCACTGGAGACAGAGCCAGCCAGTTCACAGTGGGGTCACAGCAACAGCAGGTCAGGGTTGCATGGTCCAAATGGGAAAATGAGATTATGAGATGACTAGAGATTCAAATACAATTAAAGCAATCCAATATATATAAAACCTCCCAATGATAAAGAGGTGAGACACACTGGTTGTCCCGCAAAGTGAGTGGTAAATCTCAATGAGCAAGAGCCCTGAAGCTCTATCCCACATTTCACAGTGGGGCCAGCACAGAGCACCTGAGCTCAGTGTTAGATTGTGCACATCACCTGCACCAGAAACTGGTGTAAGTACCAATACAATTGCAGCTGTATGGCACAGCTCCATATTGGGCGACTGAAAGTACCCTTGAAGCACAAACAAGTCCATCAGCTGTTTGGCCTGTCCAGACAGAGCCCAAGCAGTCACTGAGAACCACAAAATAAACTCTGGAAAGGATGTTCACCAAATTGTATGAGACCCTGCATCTGCTGCCTTCCTATGGGATTGTTCAGTCTGGAGTCATCCAGTCCTTTCAAGCTTCTCTACAGCTGATAACACTGTGCTCCTGTGGAGCTGGTGAGACAGAGGAAGTTTGGGATCAGAGTCCAAGGGCACATTGAGGAATGCCCACATTCAGAGAAGTAGAGGGATCTACTCTGACTGCCCAATCCTTCCCCTCTCTCCCAACCTCACTGCATCATCACCATCTCCTCTGCTCAGTGTCTTGCTGAATATAGAATTGAGAGTCAGCCCATTTATGGCACGTCAGAGATAGCTCTTCATTCTTCCAGATGGAAGCCACAAGGCACAGAGGGAGAAAAAATGCCTCTCAATTGCAAATTTGGATTTAAACCATGTCAACCATGACATCTTTCCTTCGTATTTTTAAAATAATGGCTGCAGCTTCAGAACAAGTTGGTGACCTAAGGAATTCTGTTTACAGAGAAAAAGATATTTTAGAGCTATGTCTTTCTAGCATGTCCTGAAAAACAGAAATAAGCAAAGTGGAGGTAAAATGTCATTAAGTTGATAAGAAGTTATGGGCTAAAGGATTGCAGCATCAGCTCTTCAGTAAGGATATTCTTCTGAGCTTGTTCCTAATGGACACATCAGCCAATGAGGAAGATGATTTAGTAAGTTTAGCAAACTTTTTATTTCCCCACACAAGAGCAGGTCATTACTTTCTATCTCCTCTAGAATTGGCCAAACTGATATCACTAGAAGATTAACATGGAAAACTCATTAAAAGGTGACTTTCATTGCCAGCAGTGCAGCCTCTTCACTTGCAATATAGTTCAGTCTTTAATACTTCAAATAAAAGCAGCACATGCTGATCTGTGTCTTCTGCCTGAGCAACTCCCTGCCATTCTGACATGGGAAAAAAAGGAGATCCTTTCAAGAAAAGGGGAGGGAAATGTAGAAGAAAATAAAAGTTTAAGATCTGCTCTCCCATGAAAGATCAAGGATTCACCCAGATAATTTCTCTCAGGGTTAATAGAAGTTAAGCACATAAATTCCACTTGGGCTAATGGGATAATAAATCCCTCAGACTTAAACATTTTACAAATGAAATAGGACAAGAGAAGACTGTGTTACAAAATTAACCCTTTTTTTTTACTCACTAATTTTACAAAAATGTCTACTCAATGGCTACTAAAAATTCTGTCCCAACAAAGCTGACATTGCCAAGGAAACTGGGATGTATAGGAGATCTACTACTGAGGTGTAATTGTATCAACTGCAAAGTAAAAAAAAATAGAAATACTTGCACTATTCAAACCCACTACAGACTGAAACATAAAATATTAACAGTGTTATTCCTGAAAATACAATAAGAATAGAAGGAGTATGCATATATTCCTAATGGAAAGCTAACGAGATGGGTGCCTCAGGGAATGAATACTAGAGTTTATAACAGGGAGAAAATTAAAATGCATATTAAGAACAGTTCCCTGGGGTCTGAAACATCACAGAGTGGAGAAATTTGTCCAAACAACATGAAAAAGGAATAATTCTTTAAATTTAGAAAGTGCTTTTTTATAAGCATTATATGTATTTTTTTCCTTTTCTCACGTGCCAGTAACCTCATGAACTGCCAGGAATGTTTAAAATAGCCCATGAGTCAGGGACTCACTCACTGTGGAAGGAGGTGGGAGGAAGTTCAGATGTACAAGGAGGCTCCACATTGCAGAGGATGATCAAGCAGCAACACTTAGCAAGAACCATTGCTATTCACACACCTTTCACTCGGGTGTTGGTGGCACCAGCCCAGAGCCACCCTGCTGTCTGTGCTCTGTGGTGCAACACTTAAAATGCCAGTGGCCATCGGCTGCACAGCATTCAAAATCCACATGAGCACCAGACTGTAAACATAAAACCCCAAACCGCTGTGCTGGGGTTGCAGGGCAGCAGCCATGCAAACAGCAGGTCAGCAGTGAGGAAGACAGACCGAGCCCTCCTGTCCCAGCGAAGAACTCCTCTGCATCACTGGTACAGACAGTGCAGCCCCTCCGGGGACCACCCAGCTGCACATGAAGTTACAACAGCAGCAGTTACCAACATCCACGTGACATTAACAAACCATCCGGATACTAACAGGTGGTGGTCAGAAGACTCCATTAACTTTCTACTCTAAAAACCTGCCCCATTTTCTCCAGTCTGGTGATTCTTCAACCCTGAAAACTTCTGAACAGCACCTGGAATCACACCCAGACTCCACAGGATCTTAAATGACAAGCAGGAAGCAGTAAAAGTAAACAGTTTCTGCCTCTGGCTGGCTTACACAAGACCTTTGAGAAGCATTAGAGCAGTATTAGAGCATTTGGCAATGGGATAATTAACAAATAATACACTCAAAAGTTTGTTAATCTCAGAAGATAATCTCATTCTAGCTGTGATTAAAAAAAAAAACAATTGAAGTTCACAACCCTAGCAGATTTCTGACTGGTACTCTGAAGCAGCCTGTGCTCCACAGGCTACCTCTAAGGAGTACAAAAAAAAATATCAGAGAAGTGGTTGAAAGTAACTGAGTAACTGTTTTGATTGTTAACAGAACATTGTCTTCAGCTATACAAGTGTTTAAATCTGAAAAAGGAATATGAGAGAAAAGCATTGGAGGGCAACCCTCAGTCATGACCTGAAGAGGAAGAAGACACTGCTCTCAGTGAGGAGACTGGGCTGGGATCAGTACTGATAAAACCCGGGATTCCAGTACAGGAGCAGTGGCAGTTCCCTGGAGCTGCCACCACACCAAATCATCTTTGCTCAAGGCTGTGTGTGAACAGTTTACTTCTCACAGCTTGTCCTTGTACTTCTCTCTTCTCAGCCAGCATTAGTGAACATCTTTCTGTTCTTGACAACAGGAGTGCCAACATTTTATTAACGTATTTAAATATTATGTAGGCTTAAAAATTCACACATGCATGACCTTAAGTAGGCTGCATTTCTATTTACAACTATGTATCTGAATTTGATGTCCTTTTATGTACAGTCTCTCCTAGTCCCGTCTGCCACCATATGGAGGAGACCTCCTTTGATCCTTTACTACTTCTGCAAAATTTTAACACAATTTTTCTTGCCTGAGATGCCACTTTCCTCGCTAAAGGAGATAATTCTAAGAAAAGAAGATTTGCATGAGCTGTGTGCTTGTCCAGCTACCCATCCTCAAGTAATTTTGGGGGCCACCATACAATTTCAACTAAATTTGAGAGAGAAGCATACGTCTCAAACATACTCCAGGTCTTACAGGCTTTGACAAACCTAGCAGCTGGGTAACCAAGCATGCTACAGCCCAGGCAGAGGCACCACGTGCTTCTCTGATCAGCTGAAGTTTTGGGGTGCAGTGAGTTGTTTCAGTGGATCTCAGAGCTGACAAGTCAGCCCATAGTCTTCTCTCATGCAGTTCCCTGTTCCCACAAGTCTGCAATATGTGCCAGGTGGATTAAGCACAAATCTGTGATGGTGCCCTTAGAAGGATCCAAAGAAATACACACAGTGGTTTAACAAACTGCCTGTGGACAGCAACCCTGCAGCACAGGGCTCTGGGCACTCCTAGTCCTGCCCAAATGGGGTACAGGAAAATATTAGGGATATATTGTGAGACTATTTCAATAGGAGGCTGATAGATTCAGAAATAATAACACCATGTGGTAGAACAGGGGGGTACAGGAAAACAGGGGACAAAGGAGGGGTGAAAGGACAACCAAGGAAAATTTGCAGAGATGACCTCTGCAAGTGCTTCACATTCACTGTGCATGAGCTTCATCTGACCTAAAAGATACAATTCATTAATGCTATGCTGACCTCAAACTATTTAACCCAGGTTTATTAGGTCTGGATTAAAAACATACTACTGAGTCAGAGCTGGCTCATCTTTGATGAATGTTAAAGTCTTAGATATTTGATCACATTCAACTTTGGAGAGATACTATACCATCCTGCAGCTCTTCAGTTCACCATAAAAATGAGTAGCTGTATTTAAAATTTAGGTTTTTAAAGCTTCCTTGTATTTTTTATGCCCAATAAATAAACAGGTCACCTCAGTGGTGAATAGACAGTGCTGCTGAAAAAGAAAACTCTTAAGTATCCCCCTAGCAAAATATTTATTTTTTAAAGTTTCCTTCAAAATGATCAGATTATAGTCAAAGTACTAGATGCAATACCTGTGCAGACTGGGTTTTTTTACATTCAATACTTCACTGTTGACCTCCTCTGTCAGTCAAAGCATTTAAATCAGTGACTTGACTATATGCTGAATAGGAAAATAATTCCACCACTACCCCGCCCCTGAGTTTATTGGCCCATTCTTTCTTATAATACAGGAAAGGAAAAGGAAGGCAATTTGCAACATGCTTTACATGATTTGCAACATCCCAGTTAATTACACCTAACGTTTTTCCTTTCAAAATTAATTTATCTTACTTTCTGCCAGAATAAGGAATGCAAGAGCTGCTCTCCCAAAACTCACAATGTGTTGCAAGAGATTTTAGCACTGGAGTGGGGATTAATCCTGGAACACAAAACAAGGAAGAGAAGAGATTTAAAGGCAGGCAGGCACAGAGGTTTGTGCTGAGGAAGAAAAAGCCCACGTTATGCATCGCACACAGGAGATCAAACTGCCCTTCTGTCTGCTGCAGCAGGACTCCCCTCGAGTGCTCTGTGAAAATTGTTTTACACCAAGATGGAAAGTACTGGATGACAAATACATTACAATAGATTCAATAGAAAAACAATGTTTGGAAAGCATGCAGACACCTCGACTGATTTCTAGAGGTATTACAGCAACTACTTCAACCCTTCGAACCCAGCTGTGAGGCAGCTCCCAACCCTCCAAAAAGATCATGCCTCACTTCATGCCTTACCCACCTTGTCACACGGAAACATTTGCTTGTCTGTGCTGTTTAGAAAGAGGATTTTTACACAGAATATTTGAGAGTGTCTGCTCCAGAACCGTGACGGGGCAGATCCCCACAGTACAAAGCACATCAAACTGAGTGACTCCCATCACTCATCCAAGCGTAACCCCCCCAGGGTTTGTTTTGTTTGCTTTCCCATGGCAAACGGGTGTCAAAGATAAGTACAGCGGGCACATTTCCTCCCTAAGAATGCACAGTGCATCCTCCACAGCACTATTCCTTCCACACTTTGTTTCATTCAGATGACTACCATATGGCACTCGTGATTTATTTCACCTGAGCCTCTTGAGTTGTTCCAAAATTCCTCCTTAGAGACTCTGATTTCTGTTAGGACACACATTGATCTTCTGCAAGATGGAACATGGAATAAGAATTTGAAAGTCCTTTCCCCAAGTAAAAAATGCTATAAATAGTAGTTTATCTTCTCTGCTGCTTTACTTTTTAATTGTTATCACCTCCTGTCAGTCACAATGCCTAGAGTCTCACCAGTGGAATAGACACTTTGAGTGCATTTAAACCAGCTTTAAATCATGCATTCTTTACTCAGTCTGTGGTGCCTCTGGTTGGTTGTTAGCAGAGGAAAAGAACTACATAAAAGTTAGGTGAAATCATGTGGTTACTGTAGTAATTAAAACCATGCACAGACTGTCACATATCACACATCTTACAGTGCATATGCTATCACTTCCTTTCACAGGTGATGTCAACAGGCACACAAATGCTGTGGCTTTCTCTGAAACCTGCTGCTGTAATAAAGGAGAGCTCTGTCCCTCTCAGTCAGATATAACCTCCTGACAAGCATACCTAGAGTTTACTAAATCATTGTAGCAACTACACTGCCCCTCTGTCAGAGTGATACGAGTAAGATTCCCTTATGCTAAACTTGTGAAATGCAAAACATTGTCAGTCAATGGCCAAAGAGAACAAGTGGGACAACAGCCCTAATCCCTGATTTCCAGCTCCACACTCATTCCCTCAGAGACAGATTCACTTTTTACCCATCTTAGGATCCCTATCGGGGGGCAGGGGGTGGTTTATCCATGTAAATTGGCTCACTGGACTGAGAGCTCCCAGCAGCCACTTTCCATGTCCAACACTCTGTAGTTGCACAATCCAGAAATGTAGAAAGACAAGCCTGTGAAATGAACAATAACAGGGCAAACTAGGAGTTTTCAAACACATCTTCCCCATCAAACCCAAAGAGAACCCATGGATACATTTAGAATCATTTCTCTGAAAGCCAGCAAGCTCCTCACCCAATATCAGCTTCCGTCCTCCAGCCCTCTGAACTGAGGAGCTGATCAAAACAAGGTCACAATGACATCCTCCTTTAATGAAAAAAATGTTCCTTTTTCGTTCCTCTTTTCTGGGGAACAGGTGAGTTGTTTTTGTTCAAATGTTCAACATTTTAACAAAGATCCCTTTGAAGGCCACCCTTGAAAAGTGTAGGCCTAATAGGTTTAAGTTTCAAACAGGTCCAGGTTACTGGAAACAGGAGGTCAAAATCCAAAAAACTTTTAGACAATGTTCAATGCATCTTGTGAGAATCTCAAGCTTCATGGAAACAACGTAAGTGCTCCAGCACATGCTTGTTAGTTCTTGTGGAGAAGAAAAACAGAAGAAACAAAGGAAGAAAAAGTGACTCATAAATTCACAGTTCTGGAATAAATGGCTCTTCCACCTCTGACTGTGCAGGCAACAGACATACAGACATTCCAGAAAGGAAGGCTTAGGTAAAAACCCATCAACCACCCGCCCCAGCTCCAGAGAACCACTCCTTACTGCACCTGGCTCCAGGGGAGGCTGCCACAGGAGTCAGGGTACTCCCCACTTAGTCAAGCCCAGACAGTTTCTAACACTAAAGTGTTTAGATTCAAACCTTCCTACACCAGACAGCTCCAGAACAGGAGACAGAGGGCTTTTGCGTTATTACTAAGGGAAAAGCTAGCATCAACATCAAAATTCCTCCTCACAGCACAGGTTTTACTGTGCTTTCTTACTTGTAGAAAACCTAAATCAGTGTTTAGTGTTTCACTGAAAAGTGAGGGCTCAGCAGAGAGAATGTTGTTAAAGTGAGAATAACACACTGTGCCTGCTCTCAGATGTTCATTTCCGTGCAAGTCAAAAATCAGAGCGCTGCTTAAGCAAACCTTAACATGCCTCTCATGCCCAGAAATGGGATTCCTCTGACAAACGCCTTAGGCACGAACATCACAACACCTTCCTCTTGTGTTCAGACTCCTCCCATTTTATTCTATTCTCTTACCAAAAACACCCAGGTATTTTCATCTTTTTTTCACCTCTCAACACAGTAAATCACCTTTTGGAATACTGTGAAACTTCCATAGCAAGAGCAAACAAATTACATTGTTGCAGGTCTTAGCCTTCTTTAAAACAAAAAGAAGGACATACAGATAGTCATTATTTCTCTGAAAAGAGGCTAGTGTTAATCTAAAAAATTAATTTTCAATTTAGCTGTGAGAAACAGATTTGTGGTGGATTTACAACCAAACATACCTTTGCTTTCAGCTCAGCACAGATCTCCAGTTGCTTTTGCCTGGAGTCAGCCAATGTCACTTCTGCCTCATGAGCAGCAGCAGCTTCAGCAGCAGTTGCCACTGCCCGAAGGACAAAGCCTTTCCTAGCCTGAGCCCAGTCTAACAGCAAGGCTCTGTGCTGATTCCTAATGGAATGGTAACGATCCCAAGCTTTCTCATGAGCAACCTGAAAGAGGAAAGCATTTCAGAAGTGTTTAAAAACTATGCATTAGTAATATAAAATTATTCTAGATATTTTTGCAAACCTTGACAATAATGAATTTTTCTATTCTATCACCAGTAATCCACAATGCAGGGCCAGGGCACTCTGCCAGGGATGTTCCAGGTGTCCCTGGGTGGTGACCCCTCTCCAGCCTTGCCCTCTCTGCCTGCATCACGTGCCCCTCCAGCATCCTGCTGGCCCACTGCTGTTTGCTGATCTGCACTTTTGCAACAGGAATTAAATGTAATGGTCCTTCCTGCCCTGAGAGTCACAAAATACAAGTAGGTCCTTCCAATACAACTCCAGAGATACTGAGCATTTCCAGCAAGATGAGGCTTTTCTTAGCAAATTGTGATCTACAAAGAAACAGGACACTGATAACAGCAAACGTACAAAAGCAGTACAGGCAAGAATCAGCTTCACTTCTTTCCTAACAGGAAATTTGGAAATTTTAGCTTGCCAAGCAGCAGAGTGCCACTACCTACCAAAAAGAGGAAGTGTTTCATCCACAATACACCTTCTTTGGCTTAACGCAGTGAGGTTCCCAAGGACATTCCAGCTTCAAGGCTTTGACAGAAGTAGTAGCAGGTAAGACTGCATAGACTGAGGCCACTGAGTCTTGAGCCTGTCTTATATCCCCAAAAATACAAGTTACAGGGATGAAGGAGATTCTAGAGATGACTGGCTGCTCACAGGTGTCCAGGGGACCATTCCATACTCTAATTTCCAGCTTCTAACAGAGGACACTGACTATGCCTGGCTCACAGATATTCCCATCAGCTTGTGGCTGGATGAAGATGCCTCTGGATATCCCCTTCAGTCAGACACACAGGCCCACCATCTCACCAGTTCCCTCTGCCAGGGCTCCTGCCCCAGACACACAAGCTGCTAAAGCTGAGACAAGGTACGAGATGGGGAGTTTGCTCTTCCAAAAACAGACCTCCCCGACGAGCTGCTATGGGATCAGGCACGGCAAGCTTGTCCACTGACCACCATGCATCGAAGGAAGGAGGCCCAGAAGGTTGTCAGGCTGATATTCCAATGTTACATATACATATATACATACGCTTCAAGAATAGATTCTTAGCACTGTTTTAGCATTTCCATATTTGTCATGCTAATACACATACTAAGAGATATCAGTTCAATCCACAGTTAGGATTTTTAAATTTGGCATTTTAAAATTTTAAATGAACTTTCAAAGAATTAGGGAGAGCCATCAATAGTGGCTGTGCTTAAAATACACCTTCTTTGTCCAAAGCATGTGACTATTCAGCCCAGTACTCTGAGGCAAAAGCTCCAAAATCCACAAAAACTTAATTTTTAGTGAAACTCAGGCTAATTATCAGTATCACTTCACTGTCACTCCTTTGCACTAGACACTCCTCAAACACAGTGAAGTAGATGGTCTAAAAATACAGTCAGAGATAAAAAAAGTCTCCCACTTTCCTTATGAGTTCCTGAAGTGTTCTGGCCTTGAAATGGGTTTCTCTATTAGTGCTATGTGCTTATTCACTGTGGACTATAAGAGGAATCAGCAATCAATTTGAAAGGCATCACACATACAAAAATAGCCTCTCCCCGAGAGCAGGAGATAACTTTTCACTCTTCCAGCTATATACGTGCCACAGAACAATTAAAATAACTATTACTAGACAGTGTGACAAGGCTCTATATCCTCACAAAAAATAAAACCACCAAGAGAAGCAGAGCAGCATGACATAGCTATAAAACTGTACAGCAAAAGCAGTGCTAACAAATTATTTTTGTGAATTTGGCTGTAAGAGCATGTGGAACTATAAAATCTCCCAGGGTTTGTTTTGAAGAGGCAATAGGTTTAAAGTTCCTGTATTTTGAAAACAGGGACATCTCTTCTTCACTGCACAGAATAAAATTTATTATTAATAAATTTTAAAACAAAAAATCTTTCATAAACATTCTTCAATATAACTGCACACTACTTAATTTACTTTAATTATATAATTGAAAAAAATATTTAAGCCAACACTGACCAGCTCATGCCTGGATTTGTGGGGAAGATATCTCTGCAGCACATCCAGGTACAAAGTCCTCCTCCTCTGAAGATCACTTGGATACTGATTGATAACAGTCTGGAAAACCCACTGATCTTCTTCCTTCCAGTCGCTGTTCCTATAGGAATGCAAAACAATCCTCTGCAGTACAACTTAACCACTGAAAAGGAGGACTTTGGTTCTGGGTTGTTTTTACAGCCCAGCTTTCAGTGGGTTGGCAGTCCTGGTGCTGTAAAGTGCTTTGTTTCGCTCAGTCTCTTTTCAGCTCTGACCCAACATCCAAACATATATTGCTTTTCTAATGCTACCATTTATTGTGCCGTCATTTTGGCAAATCATTCTGTTTCTAGCCTGGCTTTTCCCTGGGGAATGGCACTGTATATCTCCAACATGCCACATCAATGGATAGTCAGTCACCCCACACAGGAAAAAACAACGTGAAAAAGGAAGAAGAGGATCAGACTCTACAACTGAGCACTGAATAAATGATCAAAATGAAGTGAATGAAGTGACAATCCCTACATGCAGCTAAATGAGGAGCTAGTTTAAACAAAACAGCCATACACTCATCAGTAAAGCAAAAGATTTCACATTTTTCAGAATAGGAGCTGTAGCAATCAGCTTGCATTCATCTATCTCTGAAAATTAGAGTAGCAAGAAATATTCAGATAAAACAGAGTACCATGGGCTTGGACGCAGTAGCTCAGATTTTACCCTCAATCTGAACTCTTGGCCCTGAAGGGATTAATGTCAGGCTGCCTCTGTCAGCATTAACATCCAAGCAGCAACACTGAGTCAGGCCAAAAGGTCTCTCTAGCCCAGTGACCTGATTTCAGAAGTGACCAAGAGCCTAGGGATAATTAAAAGAAGGCAATCATGAGATTCTGTAACCCCCACCCCAGATTCCTGCCACCTCCAGCTGCTACAGCTCCTGGAGTGCCGGAGCCAGCAGCAGTGCCTTGGTATTCCCTGTCACTGCCTCCTGTAAGGCACTGCAACAGCCTGGCCCTTATGCAGGCAGAAAGGAGAGGCACTTCAGGAAGGAGATTGTGAGGTGCTCACATGTAATTAATACTGAACTAGACTTCATGATACAATCCAGTATTATCCCTGAGCAGAAAACAGTGATTGTTAGTACTAAGAAAAAATTCTGTGCAACCCAGTTTAACATAGCTTTTTGGTAACATATTCTGCAATAAACCTGCAGTGCATTGTCCCATCACACAGCGCTGAGGGGCCACAGGGGAACATCCCCACACCTGCCAGCTTTATAAAGGATGAGCTTCACCTACAGACACGTCTCAAGAATGCAAAGACACAATATCCCATTTCAACAAACCCTAATAACAAACCATCTCTGGCAATTTAGGAGACTGGCTTACACGAGATAAGAAAAGCGAAAACTTTCTCTTCTTATAGACCATGTGAAACATCCTTCAAACTATTTCCAGGACACAGGAGTTTGCTATTAAACCCAGCCCACTTGAAAAGAAATGGAGGCAAGCCTTGAAATGGGAGAGCAAAGATCCAGCTCCTGTAAAAAGCTTATTTGCAGCAACCAGCAACAACCAAGCAAGGGCTAGAGACAGCCTAGCAAGAGAAATGGCATAAGCCAAAGTGGAAAAAGCAATGAAAGTGTTTCTTCATAGACGCCTGCTGGATTTCCCAGACAGACAATGACTAGAGATGTCTGAGCTGAGTGGGTTTCACACCCTAAGCCCAAAGCAGAAGTAGTGCCCCAGAAGTGAAATGGGGCTAAAGAATCCTTCCCCGAGGGAATGGTGCTGCAACATCCCATAACCTCCACACTGCAGGCCTGGAGCAGCAGAGACAGCCCCTGAGCTTGGTCACGGAGGTGGCATTGGAAGGATGTGCTGTTTCTGCAGAATTTACTGCCTCTAAGTGAAACATCTTGCAACTGACCCTCAGGAATTAATGTTTTAAACTCCTCCCTCTTCTTTAGAGAGCTTTTCTATGAAATCGGTTCATTTATTAATTTTAGATTCTATGTGCTATAATTTGATATTCTGAGGCACAGGAATTCTGAAGAATAATGAGCAAATTAATTATTCTTTGCTATCATTTAAATCTCTTTCACTGCAACTGCTGCTATTGATCTGAACTAAGTGAGGACAAAAGTATTTTTTAAGGTAACACCTAGAATCCTTATCTTTCCAGCCCCAACACTTTATTCTTTTGTGTATTAGAAGAATCACCATAAAACCCCGGTAGCCTTCACTCAGGGGGACTACCAGCCATCTTAAGAGAGTGTTTACTAGTTTATGGATTGGATTTTCAACTGCCTCTTGTAACTTCTGAAAGAAATCAGTAATCCTCCTCTGTGAGTCCTGACACACCTCAGTATGGTGACATCTGAATACATCACTTTAGTACAGCAGTGAGATAGTTCTAAGAGCTTAGATTCTCTTTTGTAACCTTCTACCTTAGATATTTCTGCCCATGCATGTTGGTGAATAAACAGAGGTCTTCTGCCTACAGGATGAGTAAGGCAGACTAAGATGCATCTTGGTCAGGGAAAATTACAGGACACGGCAGATGCACCAGCTGCTGCACCAGTTCCTGCCTCCTCCACCTCACACGTCTCTCAAGTTCTCTCCAACTCATATTCCTCTAATGGCCAGTTAACAATGAATCTCTGCACTGCTCCAAACAAGGAGGAGAAATTAAGGTTTATGGAAGATCCTCTGGGGAGCAATCAACTGGAGCTACAGCTACAAGTAGTTTATTGTAAGCAGGGACAAGCTGACTGCCAATGCCTTGGGTTGTCAGCTGTGCCAAAATTTGTCAGCTGTGCTGAGATTTTGTCAGCTGCTCATAGACAAATAGCATCCAAAAAAAAAAAANNNNCACGTCGAAAAAAAAAAAAAAAAACAAAAAAAAAAAAAAAAAAAAAAAAAAAAAAGAAAAAGAAAAAAAATCAGCATGAGCCAGCCCAGTGTATTCACAGCACTAAACGCACAGGGAATTTCAACACACCCGGCTGAGTGAACCCGAGATGGCACCTCACTGACACTGCCTGAAACCCCAGAGAGGAACAGCTCATTTACTACAAGTCTGAAAAGCGCCAACGCACTTGACATGGATATTTAAGGTAATATCAGGTTTCTGCAGTGTCAAGATATTGACAAACGTTTGCCAGGCTAAAAGCACGACCCAAATTTTAAACGTAGCACTTGCTTTCCCTGTGTGCAGCATCGTACCAGAGCACAGCACAGACTTGATTTTGTTTCAGAGCTGAAACACAGCAATTGTCTCCTATGGAACAGCCCTGAGGCAGCTGCTTCCTTTGAAACAGATTTACCCAGCATTAATCCCTGGCTTTACACGTCCTAAAGAATACAACCAGCTCCGAGGGGAAGCTCCCCTCTCCCCTGTAATCCCCACAGATCCCCTGCAGTCACAGCGTGTGCTGGCACCGCTGTCGTGTTGGATCTGCAGACACACAGACTGCCACAATGCCACCGAGGGAGATGCCAGCCCCCCTGCTATTAATTGTGTCACTGCCGATTGTTGTACCAGAGACATCCCGGTAACAAGCCTGGAAAGAGGAGCTAAATATACTTGACTTGGTCCTATTCTCCCATTCATTTGAAAGGATGCTGCAGAGGATGCAGTGCTGAGTCTGCAATACTCCATTCATCCTTCAGTGATTTAAATAATTCAGACTTCCTTGGAAATCGTGGCAAAAATATAATAGTGCTTAGAGAATCAGCAGCTATAAGACACACATCAGTTTCAAATCCACAATTTGTGGGATATCTCAGGAGCTGGGTATTTCCCCAACACAAAAACTTGTGGCATAGCAGCAGTAAAAGTAATGAAATTAGATAATACAATATTAAAATCCTATATTAGGTTTGAAAAAAACCCAAATTTTATTCCCATTTCTAAAAGCAATGACCACTGCAATGTGCACTCTAGTGGGACATAGAATAGATCAGAGTGTTATCTTAGAATGCCCAAAAAAGAAAATTCAGACTATGTGCATTTTCCAAATTCCCTGTTCCAGACAGTCCGAACAGTTAAAAAACAGGCTGTGCAATGCCAGAGTAGTATCAGCTGAGGGTTCCTTCACTGTACATTCAAGCATAAGATGAGAGAGGAAGGCGAGAGCAGTAATCCCCAGCTGAAGTGACCAGGTCACCGTGTTATCATAGAATCAAGTTGTGCTACTGAACAGCTTCTCAGACCTCAAAAATGAGGGAAGAAATGTATTGCAGGAGGATGTTTGGTCCCTGTGGGTACAGAGCAATGACAATACCTGCAAAGGCTTCATTAAGGTTGTATTAATCAGAAGAGCACAGGGGATACACACCAAGGTCAAGGACCTGTCACTCCATTTCTGACAGCGTTATCTGTGCCACTTGGATCACAGGCAGTGTGATGAATTATAGAATACTTCAATCACAGGGTTGCATCTTTGCAATCTCATAGAATATTTCCATGCAAATTAGCCAACATAAATGTAAGAAGTGACAAGGAGTGTCAGGGTTTTTATAAACTCAAATACTGAAAGTAAGCCTTGCTTTTTTTATAATTGAAAACACATTTTTAATGTTGCTGTGGATTAAATAATAGAAACATAAATGAGCAATACATTAAAGATTTGAAGACCAGAAGGTAAGCAAAAAACCCAAGATCTAGCTTTAAATACATTGCCTGAGATAATTGCTGATGGTTCATTTATAATTCCTTACATTCCAAGCTCAGTTCTGGCACACACTGGGCCAAAGTGGGTCTCTTGTCCCCCAGTATTGCCCTGCAGCCCCTCAGCACATTGCTGACACTACCCCAGCATTTCCTCCAGCTACATCCCCTTTCGTTTTCCCATCTGGACATCATAACATTGGATATTCCTTCGGAGTATCACTGCACATGCGTTCATGCTACAACTGAATTTATTTCCCTTGAAAACATGGCATTTTTTCTTTAAGTCTTGATATTATTGAATTATCAGTGCAAAATTACCTAGGTCAAGCCCTGAATTCACACCTAGCCTATGATCAGTGAAAATATCATGGTAGATTTTTCAACCATTTTCAGAAATTCTCTTGTCTACATTGATGTTTGTCTGTTATTCAGTAGCACACATGTTGTGCAGGTCGAGGATTTTAATCTATGAATTCTCACCAAAATTGTGTTGAACATAAACTTTAACACAATTATAATTAAAACCACTAGAAAGACTTTGTACGTATTTAATGATTTCACATTTGTCACAGGTTTTCATGGAGGTTGTTAAAATGCCTGTAAGAGCAACTGTAACAAAGTGTCAGAGACAGCAGCAAAGGAACTGCTGTAAATTTGCCACTTGCTGCTTAATAAATGTTATAAATACAAATGCTATAAATATAAATCAAAGCAATTTTTAATAAACGTTGTAACAGCTAGGATGCTGCAGCAATAATATACATGTTTCAAGTAACAGAAGAAGAACCTACGGAATAGCTGTACAATTTGAACAAAAATAAGTAGATCATAACATCACTTTCAGTGGTACCCAACACTTTTAACCTGCTCCAGCACACCAAACTAACTCAGCAGCAGGGACGAAAAACCCAAGTGCTGCACTGTAGGTACATATAGAAAACAGATTTGGAACCAGCGTGACACTGTTTTACCAAAGAAACTCAAGGACCTTCCTGCTTTCCCCAGTTTCTTCTGCCCAGGCTTCCGACCATTCCATTGACCTCCCCCTTTTCCATCTCCAAATCCAAAGCCACCCTAAGCCAGAGGAACATCAAGGGATGGCAAAAAGAAGGCAAAGCCCATCCAATATCTGCAAATCAGTATATCATGGACTGTGGACAGTCTCAGCAGAAAGGATAAGATTTATACTATTAATATTTAGGTTTGTTACATTTCTAGATCATTATGAATAATGTTCTTTCTATAAAGTGTTTCATTTACAGAAAAAAATCTCCTCCTTTGATTTAATCTGAATCAGAGCTATATACACTTTTTACATTTCTTTGTGATGACAATTACTGCAGTGTTCCAAAATTTGTGAAAAGATTGGACCTTTTTATCTGCTTTATAGATAAAAACGTTCTGGACATGTCTTGGAAAGCCTGTACTTTTCTGCCATCAATTTAATAGCAATTGCCATGCAGAAAGAGTAACTTCTATTCCTGCAAGAGCATGTGAAGAGGATATTTGATACACACCAGATTGCTGGTTCCTTATCCCACCAAACATGTTGCTTATTATTTCAGCAGAGCATTTTTGCAAGGACTGGCTCCACCCTCCGCTGCGTAAAGACTCCCCACCTGTCCAGAACCTCCACTGCTCTGCACCAAACAGCACCAGCTCAAACCAACTGCAGCACCTACACACTACACATGATGTTACATGTACTTTTATCGCCAACAAAACTCATGCTGAAACCTGTCCTTACCTGGACAAAGCTTCCAACTGCTGGTCGAGCTCCTGAAGCCTTGCCCAGTACCCACTGGCAACTTCTTGGTACTCATGGATCAGTAAGGTCTTCAAGTCAGGGTAAGGGCATTCCAGAGACAGCAGCTCAGAAGGAACTTCATGGAAAAGTCCATTTTTCTCCTCAAAAGAGCTCGCTAATGCCTGCAATGAACAAATACTGCTCAGAATACTGCTCTGCATCATATTTTCTCCCTCAAGAAGTTGCTAATTGAACTTATAAGGAAAAGCTTACATTTGCTTTATAGTCTTCAAGCTCTCTCTCCAAAGCCAGACTTTCAAGGACAAGACCTTCCAAAACTGCCTTCTGTTGCTTCTTCACAAATTTGATCTATTTCATGAAACATGTTGCTGTTACTTCTTTATCTTGTTACAATATGAAAGCTCTTATTTAGAAACAGTCAGATTTCCAACCCCACATTGTACACTTCTACAGATTTTAGTGAGCAGATCTATACCATGGCAGGTAGAGAGGTTACAGGACACTCCACATGACAGTTACAGTCTCAAAATTTAACATAAAAATAAATGCAAATGCTAAAAATACAGTGATACTAAATTGTAAAAATAAAGCTGAATACCAGCCTGCTGTAACATCTCAGGTTTCTGACAAGATTCTTCTGAGACATAATGCTGTATTTCTGCCAGCTTGAGTTTCAAATCCTCCTTCAGCTGCCAGACAGGAACTAGTGTGTTTGTTTGGTAAGCATCCCGCTCCTTGGACAATTCCTGCTCTGTATCCAAATGAAACAAAGCTTTCTCAAACACAAAATATTACACAGCACTGTGCTTTCCAAATCTAAACCTGTCAAGACAGGGACTTAAAAACTCAAATAAACAATCAAGGTAATTTTGACTCCAAAAAAAAAATGATTAAGAAATCAATAAAAATTCTTACCCAAGTCCCTCAAATCCAAAAAAAAGTTGTGCTTATGGCTTTCTTCATCAAGAAAAGTCTTTATTTCTCCTTCTGCTTTTTGCCTGAAAGGTATGAACACAGATTTTACAGAAGCTTTAATTTCTTATTCATTATAGCTGCAAGAATGATAAGCCTCAAATACTAATGAAAAAGGGAGAATCCTTGCCTGAGAAGGTATGAAGTGCCGGACTTGGATATGAGGGCAGGAAGGAAGCAACAAGTGTTCCTGTTGATCTGTGTCTATCCAATACACAGGGCAATAGACAGGAACAGTAATAACGTTCCCTGTGACAAGTGTAAGCTCAATACACACGTTTAGAGACAGACTCCAAAGGAATTAAGACTGAAAACTTTTGATACAGAAACTCTGGCTCTTGGAGTCTTTCTTTAGCAAGGACTCTTTCAGGTTCCTCAGCTCTTACCTGCTCTCACTCAGCCTCTTATGCTCTTGCCACCACACCTGCCGGTGCTGTTTCAGCAGCATTTGCTCTTTGTTATTTTTTGAAACTTGCTCTGTTTTTTTAATCTGCAGGGAAAATTAAAGCTTGTATTTTGAATCTATTCAATAGCTTTATCAAACACCCTCATATTGGAACTTCTAAATACAGAATGATGAACCTGATAGCTTTTTTCAACATCTTTTTTCCAAACGCTTTTTTTCTAAAGAACAGTATGTTCAAGTATAGCCAATTTTCATGGGGAAAAAAAAAGTTTATTCCATTTCAAATCCCAATTAAATGAGAAGAGAAAGTGAAAAAATGCAGTCCTTTTTCTTTCCTTTCCCAACCCTATTTCCTGGGAGGTGAAGCGGGGGGGAAAGATGAGCAGGAGAAAGAAAAATTCTTACAGGTGGGAAGATGAAAGAGTGAAAGTGTCTTTCAAGAAAAAGAATTTCAAAAATATATTACTAAAAAAGAGTATTTTTACAAAATCTATTCAATTAAAGAGACTCTGAAACTGTCTGAGGGGATAACAAAAACATTGCTTCACACTTCAGATAAAATAGGAATACCTACTTTTGAGACAGATGAAGTTACTGCTTAAGCCAGAGGAAAAGGTGCCAGGAGAGGCTGCTGAAGTGGCAGCCACATGACTGGCTAACCAACAGTGAAGGAAAAGGGATCAAAGCCTGTGGCTGCCAGACGTCCCTGAGACATTTCCTCTCACCCTCCTGCCATGGTGACTGTCTCTGGCCTCTCAGTGCATACTGAGGACAAACCTCCATTCCCGCTCCGATTTGTGCTGCCTTGCCATCCCCTTCCTCCACAACATCTGTCCTCACCCCTGGCACAGCCAACTTCTGGTTGCAAGACCCTTCTGACTCCAGCAGCTCCCACAATTCAGACAAAGGCCCTTTCTTCCCCTCCCCAGAACCTCCCTCCTGCAGATACATTATTCTATGGCATAATGGTAGTAAGACAAGGAAAAACCACGGGAAAGTCTTGTCCTAGTTTGTAACAGTAAGAAATGAATAAAGACCTCACTCTGCATCTAGTTCAGCAAAGGAATGATATTCTGAGTCAAAAATACTGGGTTTTCACTTGGCTCAGGTGGAACCAACCTGGAATTGTCCTGTCCAGGGCAAGCTGCACAAACCCACCCATGAGCCCTCTGTGCTCAGAGCACTGGGAACACACACAGGCATATTCCCCAGTGTGTTCCCACTCCTGCCTCAGCTGGGTCAGGGACATCAGCAGGGAAAGCTGTAGGACTGCTCTGTGTAGCACTCACAGGCAGGCAAGGAGCGTTCCAGCAATTCTCCAATGACAGCCCCTCAGTCTCCACCAACAAAGCTAAAATCCTGCTTTTGAAACTAGAAATATTTACAAATCTCAGATGAACCTGAGTTCAGTACACCTGGTTTCTAGACAGTCTCGTAAGGAAGAATGTGGCTGACCCATTGTGCTTGGCAGCAAATCTGCCTATGGGGTGTCCTTGGGGCAAGAAGCTGCAGTAAGGGCCATGGAGACATTGTGGGACGGGAGCTGAGGACCAAGGAACCTGCATGTGTGGCTGCACTAGAAGAGAGCCGGAGCACACCTGTGCCATGCTTTCAACCACTATGTTACAATGCTTTTGAATCAAAGATAGTGTCTCCTTATTTTTATTGCTTATTTTCTTAAACAGTCAACAACTGATTTACCATTTGTTCCTTTGGTTCTGCCTCAAAGGAGGAGTAACCCAGCTCTTCTAAATATGGATAGATTGAATCAGCAACCAAAAGTAGTAGGTGGGAATACATACTATTCTCTGTGGAGCATTCAGAATATATATATATATTTTAGTATCTAGTCAGTGGGAAAACACTTGAAAAGGTGAAAAACCAAAAGATGAAAAATTAGAGCTTGGATGAATTCAGGAGAATTTTGTACTGCTGATCCCTGAAGAAGTATCTGGCTGAGCCTTTGGTATATGATCCCTACATGCATTAAAGGAAGCAATACTTCCTGTATTGAAGAAAGTATATAAGTATGTATTTTTTTCTCTCATTCACTGTTGCCTTTCTCTAGTATTCAACAGATTCATGTGGTCTTTACCACTTGAGCTGTACTGCACCTATTTATACCTCTCTGTTGAGCTCTACATTTGCATTTTATGGCTATTAAACACTTTTAATTTTCTTTTTAAGATCTACCTCAGCTTGACTTTCAGAAATCCTTGCTTCATATCTTTTTGTTTAGCTTATTTCCTGGGTCAGCCTTCCCATTTGGTCCCCTAAATTCTTCATTACCTCCAACTATTATGTAATAAGTTTGGATGAATTTCCTCAAAGCACTTGAATACAAACTTTTCCTGCCTTTTGAGGAAGCAGAATCCACACATATTTTGCACCTCTGATTCAAAGAAAGTCCACGCATTGACATTAACATGCTCAAATCACAGTAACACTGGGATAAACTCTCATATTTTACCTCCTTTGGCTGAATGCTGTTACAGCAATTTGCTATCCCTATTCATGTTCAGATTCCTTGGGGCTGGGAGAAGAAATATGGTCCCAGTTTCAAAAGCATTCACATTACAAATACAAAAATCATACCTTTAACTGAGTTTTTTCAGAGGCCATTTTTGCCTCTGCAGCAAGTTCATACAGATGTTTGTAGTCAACAGGTTTGTACTTCTGGCTGCAAAGAGCATTTCTTGCAGGAATCACTGGATTTTCTAATTATCACATAAAACACAAGGTCATTTCAAATTCCAGAGAAATAATTCAAGTGTGAGTCATAAAATGAAACCATTATAGATAGAAAGTAGACCTACTGTATTTTAAACACTAAAAGTTTCCGTAACAGAGACTGTTAGCTGGTGAATGAGAATTTGAAACAAACATAAGCCAGTAGAAATTATATAAGAAACAGTAACTAGTAGTCTGCTTACATAATGTTAATTTTAAAAGCATTGTTTATATGCAAACTTAATTATGAATTCACTTTAAACTGAATTTACTGGAATTTTAGTAACTTCTAATACAGAAATACCTAAGTTTCAATATATGCATTCTTCTTGTACCAAGTAGAAAACTGCCTCAAGTTTATTGTAACCTATGGATTAACAGGAGTAATTTTTGTCTAAGAAGTTTAAAAACTACCAATCCCATGCAAAGGGAATGAGTTGCAGTTCCATTTTCCATTGCATCTCCAGCCAGGCAGACCAGCAGTTATATCAGAAGGACTCCAGAAAGTGAGGACTGCAAATCTAGCCTGAACGGGGTTTGCCATCAGAACAAAAGAGAAGCACACTGGAGGTGACCTCAGACGGAGCCGCCCAGTGCTCAAGGACAGATGTCCTGGCTCATGGGGCTGTGCCAGGCTCCCAGTCAGAACACAACTGTGGCTTCTTCCCCCTCCTCCTCATCATCCAGAGCTCCACCGGCGGTGCCTGTGCAGGGCCAGAGGACATGCCACCTGCACAGAGGTAAAGGAAGACTTCCTCCTTCCCTCCTGCTCACAGTCCTCATTTCCTCATCAGCAATCTGCTCAGCACATGAATTATTCCACCAGGTTATACCTCTGATCTTGTACTATGACCATTTCTTTATCCTCCTATATACCTTAAACAAAAAGCATTCAGCAGTTTGAGCCACTAAATTCTTCCATTTTATCCTGTGAGCTTAGTACAAATAATCTCCTTTCTCCCAGTTTTTAGGCCTTTAGGCAGCTTTGTTAAGCTCCCTGTGTGGGTTTTTATTCCCATCAATCCAAATTTAAAGTACTCATCCCTAAAGTCAGCAAGATTCAATGTGAAGGGGTTTTTTTTTCATTTTTTTCTGAGGTTTCTTACAACACTGTCCAACAGAGATCATGGAAAATCATTCCATGTTCAACGAGGTAAAAGTTCCAGACCCAAATTGTCTGAAAAGCCCCTGATGCCATTTTTCCTCCTAATCCCATTACTGGTGCATTACAGCTCCAGGGACTTACAGTCACTCCTTGGTGACATCCTTCTCCACACACATGAGGAACAATGGGGTCTATCCATGGGAGATTACCTCCAAAACCAGGATTGTGACATGTAGGATGCAAACATTGCATTTAAAAGGCAATGTATTGGTTGTGTCTTGTACTTTACCAAGAAAATAAATTTTACATATATACACACAAATAAATACACATATTAATAAAAACATAAAATACTGAACTTTTATATTTTAAAATGCCTTTTCATAATTTTCTGTAACAAATATTTGCCAAAACCTGAGGTACAATTACAATTGTCACTGAAACTACCTGAACTTTTGCCCCAGCACTGTGAAGCCTTACTTCACAGACCCCCAGTCCCTTTACCTAAGCTAAGGAGCTCACAGGGCTAAGGAATGGGCCTTTCCCTTACAACCTCTGCTTTAGTTTCCTTTAGCAGTGAAATTGGGCATCAGGTGTTAGCAGAAAGGTTTCCCCATTCCCTATTAAACCCAGTGGCTGGAAGTGCTGTGTTTGGCATGGTTTGCAGAGGGTTCACATAAAAGGTAAAGTAACTCTCTGCAGAGCCATCCCATGATCCTCCTTCAGGATCCCTCAGGATTTCCATTTGCCATGTGGCACATCACAAAGCCTGACAACACCACTCCAGACGATGCCTCACTGGGCAAGGATTTTCCTCAGCCCCCACCCAGTGCAGTCCCCAGTCCAGGCACAGAGTGGATTGGGAGTAGCCCAGTGGGGAGCAACCCAGGAGTCTGGTGGGTGAAAAATTGGACATGAGCTGGTAACAAGCCCTTGGAGCCCAGAAAGCCAGTCTGTGCCTGGCTGGCATGAAAAGCAGTGTGGGCAGATGCCAAGGAGGGGATTCTGCCCCTCTGCCTGTGCTTGGAGCCGTGGAGAACAACATCCAGCTCCCAGGTCCCAGCACAAGACAGACATTGAGCAGGTCCAGGGGAGACCACAGAAATGGTCCGAGGCTGGAACATCTCTCATGTGGAGACAGGCTGAGAGAGGGGAGGATGTGCAACTGGAGAAGGCTCCAGGGAGGTTTTATTGCAGCCATTTATTATTCCAAATATAAAGGGGGCTTATAGAAACAACAGAGAAAGACTCTGCCTGTAAGAGACAACATGAGGGACAACGGTTTTAACCTGAGAACAGGCCAGATTCATACAGAAATTGAGGAAGAAATTCTTCCCTCTGAGGATGGGGAGGTCCTGGCACAGGATGCTCAGGGAAGCTGTGGCTGCCCCATTCCTTGAAGTCTCCAAGGCCAGGTTGGAGCAACCTGGGATAGTGGAAGGTGTCCCCATCCATGGCAGGGGTGGGACTGGATGAGCTTTAGGGCCCCTCCCACCCCAAACCATGACAGAGAGCTATAGCAGCTTCCGTATGCCACTATTAGTTGCACAAAGTATTTCACAAGCAGTTGATAAAACAATTAAACATGATAGCATACATACCTCCATCACTAATCCTAGGAGTTGAAAATAATGTTCCATGGTACAGTTCACCCATTTTTATTTTTTAGATGTTTTTTATATCTGTTGAGAAACAAACAGATGTTTTGAGAATACTAACACTGTGGATGCAAACTAACAACACATTCAAAAATACCTATTATCTTCTAAGGAGAGGCACATCTCACTAAAAATGTAATTAGACAGAAATTCCTCAAGTTCATCTTTCATTCTAAGAGAAATTTCGTGTGCCTCATATCATTAGAAGCCAGGAAAACAAAATAATATTTCCTCGATGAATCTGTAATGCTGTCACATGGATATCTAGTCCTTGATTCGTGCTTTTCAAAATATAACAAGCCCCTTGACCCAAACGTAAGATCAGTTTTTGAGGTGTTCTTTGCTTTATAGAAATTAAGCCTGAAAAGATCAGTCTGTTCTTGTATTTAGAGACTGTGTCTTGATCCCTTTGAGAGTCTCTGCATTAACACCTGTGAAACCCAGTCAGCTGTTTCAGCAGCAGTGGCTCAGCTCCTGGTGAGCAGCTGTATCAAGCACCCATATCCTCGTGGGATTAACATGACATTTAAGATAAAATAAGTTACACAACACTCTAAAACCTTTGAAGTCTCAACCCCCTTACTTTTACCATAATTAAGTATACATGGCTGCCATCCCAGGTCGGGCATACAAATAAAGGCCATAGATCCAACTGAGGTGTTTCAGCTGAACTGAATCAACAGCTGAGTCACACCAGAAGGAGAAGATCATATCCAGCCAGGCTTCCCATGAATCCTCTCCCTCAAACCCAGCTCTACGGAGCCAAAATTTCCTACACACAAGATTTCTCCTTTTTGTCATACCTCTAACTTCTGTCTGGTCCCACAGCAAGCAGCAACACAGTAAATGGTAAAGCAGCCAAGTCTGCTCATTGATGTATTGTGGAGTTATTTTCTCACTGTTCTAGAGAGTTGAACCAGTTTATCCCTGCAAATTCCAAGGATGGCACAATGCAACCAGATGGGGAGGAAGAGCAACAGAAGTAATGGCAGGGTTACTACTCTGACAGAGAGTTATTAATGCCAGTCAAATCAAAACTTGAGACTGCAACAAAAGACAGTCAACACTGTACTTTCCTGTAAGCTACTGGACATTCTGCATAGCAGAATCATCAAAACAACTACAGTGCAAAAATCCAGCTTAGATGGACAACAGTTTCATGAATGAGCTTCCACTTTTCCTGCAAACACGTGGTAAATATAGTTGAAATTACAGCCACAACCCCCCTACTGCTGCACCTCTGGCTCAGTGTGAGGTTCATCCTGTCCATGGGAACTTGTGCAAGTGACACGGCAAAGAAAATCCACAAGCATCAGGCTTTGTACAGGGACTGCTCCATGACCAAACCAAGGCCAAAACAGTGAATGCTCATGGATAAAGTGTGACATTTCTCAGAGCTCCTTCATGCACAGCCTCCAGTGTTCTTTAGTAAGGCCACAAGACTGTCCCTTGCACGTTAAATGTCACCTCTCCTCACACAAGAGTGGCCATTCATTAATAAAGGGACCTTTGCAAAGCTATGCTGAAAATATTTGACAGGATCACTTGGTCAGAAGCTACATGGAATGTCATCATCTGATCACAAATACTGAAATTAAAAAAATCACAAAAGTAGGCAAATACACGAGAGTTCTCAGTCCACTTGAAACACCAATGTGTATTTTACAATCCAACAGTCACCTGCAAATAAATTCACATTTCTATCTCAAACTCTACACTCTCCTGGAAACTCAAGGGAAAAAGAAAGGAAGGAAAATGTTAGCACATTCATACTGCTGATTCTATTTTTGTCTTGCAGCAATTATTTGGTTTCAACTTATAACCATATAACACTGCCAGGTTCATCCAGACAAATGAGGCAATTCTTCATAACAGAACAACTTTGGCCCATTTGTCATGCTAATGTTTTATCTATCCATCAGCTTATCTACATACAATTTCCTAACTGCATAGATACTTTGGTTGGAATAGATGTTTTAAAAAATTCAAATTAATTATATATGTAAAGCCTTAAGGTAGAGATTTACATAACATGGTAAAGTATGGGATTCACCTTACTTATTTCTTCAGGATGCACAAAGAAGACTTTAAATATTGTTTCTTTTCCTTCTAAAGACATAATATCATTTTCTTCGTAGAAAGGTCAGCTGTACACAGGGTTGCCTTCCTGTCTCTAGGAGGAGTCACTGGAAGTACAACTGAACAAGAAATGCTCCATCACCAACACACCAATCTTTAAGTTATAGGCTGATAATTTCAAAAAGTGTGTAAAAAATTATTTTTATTCATGTTGTTTACAAGTCTGTAAATCAGGTTTAGTTTTGTATCCCTGGTGTCATAATTCCCTTAGATTTCTTCCTGGGAGGAGGTGAAAGCTGACACATCATGAAATTCTGTAATTATAAATAGATACAGAGAGGGAATCATAAAAAAGAAAAGTGAAGCCTTGCACACTAGCATAATTTCCACGGAATTCTGTAATATTCAGCACTTTCTGGGAAGTCCAACACAATTATGTGAATCTTCCACTGAATTTCCAGGCATTAAGGTTGAAGAGAAAAAAATTCAAAACACTAATAATAAAACCTCAAATTCTTAGCTGATTTTTACCTTTCCCTTGAAGAGTAAATACCTGAACATTTTTAATTGACCAGTCTAAACCTTTCACAGATCTCTTTCTTACAAAGATCATAAGTCACAATTCACTGGCTCCATCAGGAAAATGTGAATATCCAACTGTGGCTCAGAATTTCTGTAACACTACTGATGTAATTAATAACATAAGAGTGAAGATTAACTGCATCAAATCTCTACTTCCCCCATAAGATACAGCCGGTAGTTACATGGGGCCAAGAAAAACAGGGGCAGAACCCTCACAAGGAGCCCAAACGAGCTTGGCCATTCTCCAGCAGGGCCATCGGAGCACTTCAGATCAGCAGCACCACTTTTAAACAACAGCAGGTTCTCTTGAGGGTTTTGTGCACTGTGGTTAATATTTACACTGCAATGTTGATTTTCCTTAGCAGAGATATCAGCTGGGCCATCACATTCCAAGACTGAAAACAGAAATAAATACATCTGCATTGCACTTGAAGCAGATTGTCTGCACAAGATTTGGGACACCACGTGGGCTTTGGAGATCTGTACCAGCAGCAGCTTCAACAAAGCCACCAGAATTCTTCAAATCAAAGGCAGGAAAATATATCTCCAAAGGAAAACATGACATGGGATAGTCCTAACTACAGAGTAGGACATCACAGTTCCTTGCAAAGTCAAAAGGAGAGACTTGCAACAGTGAAAGCTGGCTTGGCTTTGCCTGCACTCACCTTCCCCAGGCTCAAGGGAGAGAGGGAATTCAGCAGCATGCTCAAGTATAGTGGTACAAGGCAAACAATTTACCTCAAAAGATTCTCTTGATTGCTCTTTTCACATCAGAAAAGAACATTAGACAGGGCACCGAAGCCTCCACCTCAGCTCTCCCCGTCCTCTCTCCAGCCCAGTGCCACAGCAGTGCCACCTCCATCACCGAGCGCTTGGGGCTCCAGCACCACCCCAGGAAAGCCCTCTGACCCCTGGGATTCAGCAATTTCACAGAGCATAAAATCTACTTCTATTTTTCATTCTTGCAAGCATAACCCATGAAGAATCAGATGTAGCAGATATTTTTTCTACTTCCTCTTGTGTTTCCGCTCTAGTCATGGAAAGTAGTGCAAATATTTCAGGGCATATCTTAGCTTTTAACAACAGTCACTAGATTTTATACCTGGCAGTGCTTCTAATCCCCTTCATCCTTTTGCTCCTGAAGAGACCACTGGAATTTTTGTAATTTATAACCTTAAAAGAGTAATTTCAACCAGGTTAATGCTCTCATTGAATTCTGAGAGCTGTTAGTATTTCTCCTGGTTGTAGAATCAGTATTAAAAGGGGAAAAGAAATCACTTTAGGGTGAGGCTTAGTACATTTACATCATAAAGGCATTTTACAAAGATAGAATTATTTGTAGGTTTAAACTCAAGAAATTTAACTGACAGGTGATTAATTCTGGGGGTGCTTACTCAACCCCTACCCAGCAAGCTCCCTGCCAACTTCAATTGAAATCTTGCACTGAATGCTTGCTACATCTTACAACTCAGACTTAGCATTCCTCATGAAAAGTATTAATTTTTAAAGGTTTGCAGCTGCTCGAACAGAGCTAATGAGCTACAGCTAATGATTTTTTTCCCATACACTTATGCTTTCTGGCATCTAAAATACTGATAGAGCGGAAATATCAATTTAAGTAAGAGTTCACTGCATTAAGCATATTTTTGCCTTCACAGGGTAAAACAGAATAACTCAAATTTGTATACCTCTTTCCTAAAGGAAGATTATTCAGTAAGCAGTACTCCTTAGAACCACAGTGGCTATCCAGGAACTTGGTCAATCCATTTATTATTTGTGACCAGAAAGATTAAGAAGATATTCCAGAAGACTGACACCTTAGCATTTAAAACTTTAAAACACTCTTTATGACACAATCACAAGGAAATCATTCACAAGAGAGAAAAGGAAAGCTCTAAAAGAAGAAGGAAAAGAGCTGCATTAGGGAGCTCTGCCAATTAGCATTACATGCTGTACAACTGTACAGGAGGATGCAGACTGTTTCTGTAAGTACCAGCAATCCCTATCCAAGTTTGTCAGAATGCGCAGTATCTTGCACAGGCAAACCTGGGCTTTCCCCAGTGTGATTTCCAGGCTGGCTTCTGGTTATTTTCCTACCTTCCCCATCAGCTCACAGAGTTCCAGCTCTGCTCTTCATGGTCAAAAACAACAGCAAGGGATTTAGAAATAAATTAAAAGAAAACCAGGTCAGGGTCAGGAACTTCAGCTGGATAAAAAGAAAGGGAATATCACCCAACAATTTCATTACTGCACCATACCTTCAGTAGAGTTAAGATTTTATTAGGTAAAATAAAACAAATCCGGGTGAAGAGACATTTCTAAATTATGAATAATATAAAGGCCAGAGGAAACACCTATCTTTAGAAAAATAACTGCACAAAGAGCTGACAATCTGGTCTTTCACATGCTTAAAAGAAATCCCAGTTCTCTGCTGTAGACAGGCAGCCTTCCTCCCCCTCCTTTTTTGGTTTCTCACCATCTGAGCACAACTTCTACTGATAAACTTGGGAAGGGAGTACTACACAGTGACTCACATCTGACCCTACAATGAAGGCAAAAACAACTTATTCATGAAAAATTGAACGTACTTAAAAGCTTTAAGAAGATTGGGTCCATCACACCCCCTTCCCTCCATAAAATCCTTTTATTACTGCTCCCTGCGCAGCTGCCGCGTCAGCGTCATCCTCCTGTATTGCACATTTTGGAAGCCATCATCCTAATCTGGGTCCATCTGTCCAGCTTTAAATGACAAGCTTCTCCTAACACAGGAAACACTGTCCCTTTTGAAAAATAACTATGGATACCAGTAAGATTAGCAGCAGCAGAGCTACTCCTCTGGATTATTCATTTATCTACCAGTTTGGCAAATTGTTGATATCTCATCTTTCTACTGACACACTTCTGATTTAATGTCAGCATTTGAATAAAACTTCACATATTCACCTTAGGTTTACCTCCTTTAAAAAGAAAGTAGGAGGATACATCTCCAGGAACAGAAGTGATGCAGAAAAAACCTTACGGGCCACTCTCTGTAATTTTAGGCCTACTGTGTCTGATTAACCTAGTCCTTATTCCCTTCTAGCCAATCCATTTGTCTGTTTCACAATAATGTCATCCATTTGTATTTGATCTCAAGCTTTCATGGACATTATTTTCTGTTATCACAATTTTAACATTACAATCTCACTAAAACACAGAAAATGAATGCTGAGATGGTTTTGGAAAAGGACAAGAACTATAAAAACCTGTATTTTATCTTCAGTAACTAGCAAATGTACTAAACAAAATGGTAAAAGCACTGCCAGTTAAATTTATTTCTGCTTTAATGCCAGTATAGCTAAAAATCCCTCCAATACTATAAGAGTCCACCTAAGCCCAAATTCAGACACCATGCTCCAAGACTTCACTCAAACTTCAATACAGTCTCTAGGCTGGGAGTCTGGATGCATCTTAGAAAGAAGTACAAAAAAATCAACCAGAAGCCCCAGTACATAGAACCTGTCCCCCAAGAACACCAACTCAGCTCTGCCTACGAGCAGACAGCTAAATCTTTTAGCAGCAGTAAAAAGCACAAGGTTTACCAATCCTCAATTTCTTCTCCTTTTGATAATTTAGTATTTCACCACAATTCTGAACTCTTCTAGGCAATAACAAATGTGACATCTTAAAAGATCATCTCCAGTTCAACCCAACACTTCAGTGCATTCTTAATGGAAACCTTAGCTGGTGCCTGAGGTATATGACCTCAGTTTACTCTTACATATGGAAACAGACCATATATTACAGCAAAATCCTCCACCCTTTCATTTAAATAGAAATTAAACTTCCCAGTGTTAGTCAGCATTTCTGAAGCAAGCAGAGCCTGCCACAGGCAGCTTCTGGAGATGAGTCAGGCCCAGGCCAGGCCCTGGTTCCACAACAGTGTGTTTAACTAGTAACTTTAAAGGAGCTGAATTCCACTGTCTCAATTCAACAAGTCATTTGCACACAAATATTGGCAAATTTGGGTCGCAAGTGCCACTTTTCCCTCCCAACTAAACTGCTGCTCATGCGCTAAAGCGCAACATTGCTGTCAGGCAGCACAGTGCTGAACACTCTGGATGTGCCATCTAAAACACAATGTTTTGTGCTCTTTTAAATCAGTCATGTTATTAAATGCAAAAATCAATAATACGAATCAGCTCTACACAAAACATAATTTAATAGCATCACCAATGACAGTGTAGCAGCTGCTTTTCAGGTTTGTGAATCCCACAACAGTGGGTGTTACAATCCTCAGAGGCTCAAGTAATTTACTACTGGGTGTACACCATTACAAAGCAGAGCTGAACCATGGACTTACTGAAAACTTGGAACAGAGCATCAGTGAACTTGGGTTGCTAATTAGGACAGATGTTCTTAAAAAACACAAGCTCAGAAAAAAGTCCCCAAACACAGAGATCCCTTATTCTCAGTGCTCTCTTTTGACTTTCTGGAGATTCCTCGAAAATTTGTGGAAGGCTTCTTTTAAGATTCTACAGTTTAATGGGAACGTTAATTGCTTAGCTATTGCATGTTTTCATTCAAAAAAAAAAGGAGTATTAACATGAAGTTGTTGGAACCCTCTCATCCTAATTATTGCCAGGGAAAAGAGGCAAAGAATCACACCCGTTGTAGGGCACAGAGTACAAAAAAACCAAACAAATAACTGGCTTGATCCCTTAATCAGATCTATTCTCTTCTGGTTGAACTATCTGAAAATGGCACCCATCCAGAATGTGTTAATCTTTCAGCAGTCATGCCTTTCCCCAGGAAAATACACAGTATAATACTTTTATAATTCAGTGTCAAAGCAGTTGCTAGAGAAGTCCCATAGTTTGACTGCAATTTAAATTTACATTCCCCTGAAGAAGGAATTATGGATCTTTTTGAAATGAAGTCAAGTCTCAGAAATGGTGCATTCCCAAAAGAGTCATAGTCCTTTTTGTCTATGATAATCTCATTACTTCTTCATTAAGTAAAACTTAATCCAAAGTAGGAAGATCAATTTGAGTAACACTTAAAACAATCAGCTTCATGGACTGCTCTGTCACCCTGCAGGGGCAGGGAGCAGCTCATCTGCTTTCCAAGGATCTGCATGTTACAAGGGAACACTATTCCCCCTCCATTCTTTGAATGTTCTTAGAAAACCCAAGATACAATAAACTTTAAAAACACTTAATATAGAAAAACCTTTACAACAAGCAGATAAAAGAAAGGAAGTAAATGTTTTAGAAGTTGACAAGTTGACATAAAAAGGGTAGGAAATGAAGTCACACATGTCACTTTGAATCAAGTGAGTCAGGTGGCATTTTAGGTTGTTTTGTTTTGAACAAAACAAGCAACAATCCACTTTCACTGACCAAACGCATTGATTTCAAAGCTGCAGTCAGCACACCTGGCAATTGTAAGGTTTGACTGAGAGGATGAAATGAGAAGATCCTGATGCTTCCAGTGGTTAATTATCATCGAACAGCTGGGGTTGGAAGGGACCTTAAAGCCCACCCAGTCACACTCCCTGTTATGGGCAGGGACACCTTCCACTAGACCAGGGTACTCAGAGCTCCGTCCAGCCTGGCCTCGAACACTTCCAGGGATGGGGCAGCCACAAGTCCTCTGGACAACTCCCAGCACATGGCTGAGCAATCCTGGACAAAACCCTGCTTTGCTGAGCTAAAGGCAGAAATTCAGAGGCATCATTTACAGACTTCCATATTTGAACACAAGAAATTTGTAGTTTTATTATATCTTTTTTATTAATGTTCCATCTAGCTTTCTATTTATTACTTCCATGGATAATAAAAGTTACCAACAATATGCTTGAACGTATTCATTTAAAGATTTATTGGAAGATGTGAGGCTGAGTTATCCATTCTAGCACTCCGTAATTTTCTCCATTACTGAAGAAATAACAAATGTTTTAAATCGACCTGTAACTGTCTGGTCCATAAATCACACCTGTTATTGGCTAGGCTGTGTGGACAGGGGGATGTTTGGAACAGTGCAGCAAGCAACTCACCCCTCGGCTACTCTGTGTCCATCAGACAAAATGCTTACAATGTACAGAATTCATTTAGCACTACAAAAGTAAAGATGCTGTAACACAAAACTGCAGAGAACCAACGTTCCCTGCAGAACAATATAGCACCTTGGCTTTGCACTTCTCACCCTGAGACAGGATCTGTGCTGTACCACAGGAATCTCAAAGGCAGATTCCGTGTGTAATAATGCAGAGCTGTTGGAACAAGGATGCAGTTTTACAGGCAGGGATAGTTAGGGAAGTAGAACTCAAAGTAGCTGCAAGAGAACAGTGAGTTCTGCAAGAGGCATCACATCTGCTAAACCATCAGATACTGAAACAATCAATACAGTGTAGCAGCAGAAGTTCAATGGAGACAGCTAAGGAAGTTCAGAGTAAGCAGGAGTCATCAAGCGGCTCTAAAAAATCCCAACAAAAACACGCTGAAGACTGGACTTAAAAAAATCTGCACAAAGTATCTGGATTCCAGTTGTTACATCAGAGCCTCACTGCTCTTCAGATAAATCAACCAATGTGATTTTGTTTCCAGTGCTGCAAAACGAACAGTTGGAAATACACTTTTAGAGTCATGATAGCTTCACTTTCTGTGTCTCACTAAAGCCCAGATTTTCTCAATGCAGGAAGGGAAACAGGAGTCCAGTTCCTCATTTTCTGGAATTAAAAAGGTGATTTTAAGTTGCCCTCGCATTTTGCACATGACTCTGTCTTTGCCCTTGCTTTCTGTGTAGTATTTTAAATTAAAGTGTTTCCACCTACCACATTTTTACACTAGCTTTGTTACTGATATTTTTTACTTCAGAAAACCAAATCTGTATGGAAAGGTTCCCTGCCCCACTGCAGGCAGCCTCCTCCCCACAGCTCTGCTGACAGACCAATTTGTGCCAGCATTTCCTAATGAACTGCAGGCAAAAGGCAGCTGGATTAGTTTATGCTGTTGGGGGTACAGTTTATCAGTGCTTCAAGAATGTATTACTCTGAGTAAGTCCAATTTCTCTTCAAGCCAAGATACTTTCCCTGTTACAGCCTACGAGAAGCTGTGGCTCTCTGGAGTTGCAGTGATTCACACATTTGTGGTTCTTCTTCAGAGCAATTCCCTCCCGGCCCCCTTCCCACACAGAGCAGCAGGTGGGACACAACCAGGGCCACAGGGGAGAGGGACCTGAGGGAGCAGGACCTTGTTGTGCTGACACCAAGACTCTGTATCACCATCCTCAAGCCAGCCTAGCCGATTTTTGTCTCAGTTGCATAACAGGAGTGAGAGCAGAATGTTTGTCTGCAGCCTGTGAGAGAGAAGCCAGAGGGACAGACAATTCATGTGATTTAGGAACCATTGCAGGTTATTTTGTCAGGAGCATCAGTATAATTTTGTACAGTTTTGCTAGGCCAAATGCACAGAGTTATGTTCAGGGAAGCATTTGGCACAACTTCACTATAAATTATTGCATAATGTTGTCTGATGCGCTACTACAAAAAACAACCCATGCTTGTCTGAAGCCTGTTACAGCCATTAGAAATGTACAGTCTGTAAATATGGATCAATCTTCTTTCTACATACACATTTTCTTTGCTGGCTCCTTATTCATACGGATCTCTAGATTTCAGTTTGAAATTCTGTATCCCCAGTCTGGTATGAAAGATTACAATTTATTTAACTCCTCAACAATTTTCCCAGGCCTCAATCACAGCCTAGGAAGAAGATGGGTAATATTTTGTTCACCTTGAAAACTGTGTAAGGATTTCAGCAGGCCTTCCCCTGTCCTTGAGCAGATACAAGTACCTGCATTGTCTAGAGATGAGGTGGTGGTTTTTTTTGCTTTATTTGTGGGCTTTGGGTGTATTTGTTCTGTGCTTTAGTTGTTCTTTTTTAATGTTTCTACTTACAAGGACCTGAAAACCCATAGAACAGGCCAACTCTGATCACCCTGTCTTTATTGGACATTACACTTGGTGATTCCTCCCTTCCTCTCACCAAACCATCCCTTGGCTGTTGCCAAGCTGTCCAGTTTGGTCAGGTGCAGCGATATCCATGAGCAACCCTGATTTACAGGTGCACATGTGTGAACAAACCTGGTTTCACAATTAGGACCTGGCTTCAGCAGCACAGCTCACTTGAGGACATCTCTTTTTCTGCCCCCCTGCAGCCCTAACACAACACCCACACACCGCTCCTGGGGCCATACCACCAGGTGAAGAAATATATAGAGACAGGATGCTCTGCTTTTGCCAAGGGAAGCTTACTGAGCTTACACTGTGGTCCAGCAAGCTATTGTTGCTCAAACATCAATTCTGCTGAAACAGGTATCCAGGGCAAAACATTCTCCCTTGCTGCCAAAAGAGGAGGCCCCCTGTCCCCTCTCTCCATGGCTACTTCCCCATTCCTTAGTGCAGGCATTAGAGGCAGGAACAGTGCACTTCTTCAGGAAACTGATCCAACTGAAAAAATAAGAGCATATGTGGTGAGGAGGTTTCTGGGGAAATTGGAGCAATTGTGCAATCCAGCTGCCTGCACAGTTGCAGGATCCTGTTGCAGGCACAGGGAAGGCTAGAGATGTCCTTACAGGGCAGCATTGTCATTCCCATGGCAGCTGGGCCGGAGCCAGAGCACGGGGACTCTGCCATCAGAAGGCTGGTGATCCTGCTGAGCACTTTGCAGGATCTAGAACCAAATACTCCTACTTGATACTTCAAAGCCATGCAAGACAAAAAATAGAAGAAAATGCAAACAGCCTGGCAGTATCTGAATAGTTTTCCCCAATATTTTGTTGTACCACAGTGAAAGTGTAATCTGCACCCACGGCAGAGCAGTAATTTTGAATGGCACTGCCTGAAACTGAACATTTCTCTAAAAGCTCTTGCTGAAACAGCAAAACCTCAGCCCCCCACAGCTGCAGAAATACACCTGTTAGGTGCCACACCTCCCAGGTAAATAAGAAAAAGCAAGAGAACATTTAGTGCTTTCTATAGCAAATGAAATTGTAGTTCCCAAATTACCCCAAATCAATTGTATCATGATTGACTGAGTTGCTGTGACATGAACACAATGGCTTTCAGAAACTTTTGAAATAAAATTGTAGGTTTTAACAAGGGGGAAAAAACCCACACATCTAAATAATTTCCCATGTGAGTACTAAACAGCTGTCCGTGTTCAGTTAGCCTGCCATGAGCATCACTTTCTTCTCCAGGTATTTTTTCCCAAACTTTTGTAATTTCAGTATCCATAATCTCTTACGGATAAAACAGAAAGCCCTAAATAGCTTCCAGAAAAAAACACCAAACAAAAAAGGAGAGGTTTTTGTGACTCATTTGTCTTCATAATCCCCCATTTCCAAGGTCCAAATGTTCTATGTCAACAATTCTCACTTTTTAGCCACAGAGCCTGCATGCTTACATGTGATAAGAAAACCTAGATAACCTTGCAAATAGAGGAATTATTGCTAAAATTAAAGACAGAATACATATAAAAAGAAAGACTTGAATTTGGATTAATTTCAGAATAGATTAAATGAAGCAGAAAAACATCAGGACTTGAAACACTCAAAAAGCACAACAGCAGCAAAACAACTAGCAAATCCCTGTTAACCATGGTGCCATCTAAACCACAGGAAAATGAGCACAATCAGTTTAAGAGGTCAGATTTAAGGCTTAAAGGAAATCAGTAAGGTTCTGAAGGAAAACATGGCACTAGATTTTTATGAATCGTTAACATAGTGGAATCAGGGCTTTCCAAATGATGCTGAGAATGAAATAGATCATTTTACTTTCAAGATACATCCCAGAAAAGGTAAATAAAAAGAAACTGCACTTGTTTGTTGCTGATCCTAAAACTGATACAAGAATTTAAACATACATTTGACAAATGCCACTATCAGCTAATGGAATAAGGAATCAAAGCATGAAAGAATTTGCACTGGAAAGTTAAAATGAGGTGCCTTTCCACAGCCTCTATTGTCCCTGTTGGGCTCAGTGCAGGGATAGCAGGCAGGATTGCTGGGCTGGGACACACAGCACTCAATTAGATAATGTATTGGCCGCTCGGGATGCCAAAACAAATAAACCAGCTATGAGGGGATGACTAATACCCCACAGAATGAAATAGCTGCTCTTCACTAACAGTCACTCAATGCATTCCCAAATCTGACAAGACCTCAGAATATTACTTTTCATTCTTTATACTTGTGTTGTGCCAAAACAAACCGTTTCAAGATCCCTTTCTCCTTGCCAGTATTTCTTACCCTTTCCCATCTCACCCCAGTGGGAAACTGTAAAACAAAGCAATGCACAACTCCACAGGGATACAAGGCTCTTGGAACAGCCTATTCCTGATCATTCTGAGGTTACAGCTGTCCACCCGGAACCACCCAGAACCCTGGGAGGTCTGGAGATGGCATTGGAACACCTCCTGTGCCCTGCCAGAAGCCTGTACCTTCCACAGCCTCCTCAGTGCCTTCAGGAATGGTTCAATTCACCTGGGGGCAAGTAAGCTTCTTCATTTCCAAAAGCTGTTATCTGTGGAAGCTAAGCCAAGGTCACAATACCCAAGTTACAGGTTAAATCCAGCTGAGACTGATTTGAAGTTAATTTAATTAATCCAGTACACCTTTGGTAGAAGCAACCTTGTAACTAATGAAGATCACTGCTTTCACAGGTTCTGTATTTTCTCATCTCTTTTTTCTAAATCTAGCTATTTTATATTTTCTTTTTCCTTTTCTTTAAGCTCTTCTCTCCCATCCGACCATTCCCCCACTTATTTCACCCTTGTTACTCCTGCATTTCACTGAGTTTCTACAGTAATTCCTGTCTGATTCTGTTTCCCATTTCCTAGAATAAGGCCACCATTCTGGTTTGGTAATGTTTTATACACACTTCACATTGTATTAATCATGAGTTTTTTAGAGCAGTGAGGACTCAAGACCCCTGTTTACAGCTGCCAGGTGTTTTCCAGATTGCATATGATCATACTGTGGAAGTTCCTACTGCATTATTCCATGCAAATAGCAACAAATACCTCACAGATTGAATATCAAACCAATAACCTATAGGGTTTTCATGCAGCAGATTACATTCCCAGTGGCAAATTAGGAGGAGGGACTATATAAATTCTGAGTTTAAAGGTGACTCTCCATGTTCAGCTACCTCCTCATTACCTGCAGTTCCTTCCTGAACAGAGGGGAAGGGCGAAGTTCTACCTGTACTGTTCGCACTGATTAAACCACATCACAGTTCTTATGTGTCCTTATGACCGAGATAAAACTATGGTGAATCCCATCAAACACTAAACTGAAAAAATAACCAGAATGGAAAAAAAGATAACTAAAAAATGAAGATACCATTTTCATGGTTAGTTTACAGTAGGATTTCTTCACAGTGTGCTCAATAAAACAGAGAAAGGGGTGAACCTCTTCAGACAGCAAGAGCTGCTCACTGAATTACACCTCACGCACGAGTTTGTCTACAGGAGAGTATCTAGAGCCTTTCAGCATGCTAGACAAGTATCAGGAAAAGATAAAAGGCAAAAGCATAACAAAATAAAATGAGAGCACATGCACTTCTGGGAAGATTCAAGGGGAAACTTGGTCTTGGCTCCTTTTAGCTGCTTACAGTGTCATCACCACGTTCCTCAGTGAAGTGGTGTCTTTTGCTACAGAAAAAAGGGGAAAGAAGAGGAATAGTAAATGGAAAACTAGTCAGACACCTGGGACACACCTGGGTGGTCTGTTTGGGACAGGCACATGAAGCAAAAACCTGACCAAGCATTTAACACGTGTACCCCTTCACCCAATATCTGTTAGTAAAGCATTTTACAGCATCCTCAGAGATATTGGCTTTTCTTTGCTCCATCTATGACACCCCACGCCATCAAGAGAGTTTGGTCGCTACCAGAAGTCTCCAAGCAGTTGGGTGTTCAAACACCGGGAATGACTTTCCAGTCTTTCCCAAATACCTGGACTTGGCCCGTCGAGCCTGAGCAGCGCCGCGGGCTCTGTCCTGCGGGGAAACGGCGGGGCGGGGCGGGCTGGAGGGAAGCGCGGCGGGGCCACCCGCGCCGGCCCCTCTGCCCGCGCAGAGCGAGCCCGGCCCTGCGGCTCCCCGGGGGCTGCTGCGGGCAGAGGCCGAGCCCCGCCGGGCGCCGCCGCACC